>CM067352.1:62847186-62915995 GCA_034190875.2 Urechis unicinctus | reverse complement strand
TTTTAGGGTCTAAATAAAGATCCATCTTTCTTAACCCTCAACTCCTGTACTTAATCCATTTAAGAAAGCCACTAATTAGCGCTAATTAGCAATTTAATTAACATAATTGAGTACATCAACGAAACCTTCGCTAATGGATTTGGTAGGTTCACCCAACTAAGAAAAGTGGATTCTTAAGTGCCAAAACCTGTACCGTGACCCCTTAAGAAGGGGTCAAAGGTCAGGGTCAGTTCAACCAGGGCTATAATTAGCATAACTGAGTACATGTATGAAACCAATGCTGAAATGTTCATTTTTAGGTTGTAAATGAAGATCCTTCTTAACCTGCAGCTCCTGTACTTAATCCATTTAAGAAAACCACTAATTAGCGCTAATTAGCAATTTAATTAGCATAATTGAGTACATCAACGAAACCTTCGCTAATGGATTTGGTAGGTTCACCCAACTAAGAAAAGTGGATTCTTAAGTGCCAAAACCTGTACCGTGACCCCTTAAGAAGTCTTTAGATCCCCATCTGTACATTGTAAACCTATGGATATGAAGCATACTTGTAGGCCTACATGTGGCTTCATTATAAATCAGAACTTTGCAGGGGCTAGTACAAGCAGTCTCAATAAAGGAAAAACCTGTGATTAGTTAACAGGGTGGTCACTGAAACCAAAGCCTACAGATTATCTCATGACCTACTTTAATGCATCCTGACCCCCAGACCTCTCACGGTTCATGCCTACGTTACTCCCGTTCAAGCTCTGGCTATTCCCGAGCCATTCAGTGAACTTTTATTGTTGATCCATAAATTGCTCTTGTCCACTGGCCCGATGTCATCCTTCATAATTTCTACCTTCAAAGATGCAATGAAATATCCACCAAAAGCCACCTATTACATCCATTTATTACAATATTCTGTTTTCATCGTAACCATGTACAAATATCCCTCACTAATCCCAGAAATGAGCGCAGTATATATAAATAACAAATGGAGAAGTACCATGGATGGAATAACTACAAACATCGATGCTTCCTTGTATAACACTGTCAGGTCTAAAAATAACAACCTATCAGTTACACGATGATGACTCTACTACGGCCATCGCAACATTGTTTATCTTGAGGTGCCCTCCCCTTGTTGTACAACTCTGATATTTATGCAGTAATTGAGCGATGAGCGCTCTGATTGGACACATTTAGTATCCCCGGCTGTCAGTTCACCGATTGGCGTGGGATTGGCCAGGGCTGAAACTGGAGTAACAGAGGCATGAACAGTGAGAGGACTGGGGGCCAGGATGACTTAAATGTAGCATAATTATGAATCCATACTGTATTGGAGCCAGTGCCAGCTAAAGATAAACATTGGAAATGTGTAGTCAGTGCATCTGGATGGTTTATGTGGAGAACACTTGTGTCCTATGAAACTGTGTCCGCAATTTTCTTGCCAAATTTCCTCGATAGATAACGATGAAGACTTCCAACTCCATTTGTGATTTTAAACAGTTGTGAAAGGTGAGTACATAATGTGTAATATTTCATCAAGGCCTAATGTCTCTGATTTGAGGCCCCTTACTCTTCTCCCTGTCCCGTGGAATGACTACATGCAGGGGCCAATTAACAGGCATGCAAGAAGTTAAGCTTCATGTAAAGGAGCATCCCTGAAATGGGACCTGAAAAACAAATAATTACATTACCAGGAAACTGCATTTATGATGCCGTAATTGAGTTTTATACCTCATACTGTGACAACTGCCTTGTGGTCTTGCCGCCATCCTCTACACACTGATGCAGGGGTAGCTATGTATGTTGGCCCTGTAGCCAGCTGTTACTGAATTGTACTGCCTGTCACCCTTTAAAACATACAGGTCTCGTCCCCGAGTCCCAGGTTTGTAGCAGTTGGACCTGCACGATTTTACAGTACCAAAAGACTAATGAATGCGTGGCATCATTTTCAGGGTCCTCAACATGGAGAACGCTACTGATCCTGAATGGCTTCCCAGAACTCCTACACCAGAAACCACACGTTCTGACACAACAACGAATCATCCATGACGTTGTATCCTATGTAAGCCTCAGCAGAACCCTGCCAAGCGGATACGCTGTGACGTTTTAGCATTTGGTGAGCAACAGTGGGCAAAGGTACAAGACGTTTAAGTAATCCGAGGTAACAAACGAAACTTTGAGACTTCAGTGTACCATGGTGTTATTGTTATTGTTAATCTGCCTGAGCAACCTGGAGAAACAGATGGCTATCATTCCATCTGCTACAAAAACTTCACAGCAGCTCCAACTACTAGTACTCCTTCAGATGACGCTGACACTGCTAAGAGCAGGATTCAGCATCTACGCTCTGCTTCAGTTGAAGAAAAGCCATCAACTTCAGGGATATTTCCACCAAACTGTTTGTTTTGTGGAAACTCAAAGAAACGCAAGAAAGGTCTGCATGAAGTTGCTGGTGCTTGTGAAACACTCGAAGCTAGCCAAAGCATTCAGGAAGCGGCTTTGACTTTGAATGACTCAAAGATCAGTGGTATCGATCTTGTTGCAAAAGAAGTGAAATATCATCATTCCTGTAAAAGTGCGTACCTGATGTCTGCTGCAAGAGCTAAAAATAGTGTCAAGGAAAGTGTTGACGCTTGTACAGATGTGCATGCCTGTCCATCCGCAATTCTTGACATTCAAGCATATGTAGAACAGTCCATCATAGTCAACTAAAGACCTGAACTTCTGACATCTGTATATGCTAGGTATTTGGACTTATGTGCAATCTCCTCAGAAACACCTCTCAGTACTGCTCAAAACCTCATGCGAAACTTGTCTAAAAGGTTTGGTAACAAGCTTAAGTTTCATTCTCCTTTTCGGAAAAAATTGGGATTGATCCTGTACAATTCTGAAACAGCTGACGATGCAGTACGTGTTGCCTATGACTTTGCCTCTGATGATGAACGTATAGTAACCAAGGCAGCACTCATACTCCGAAAGCACATACTCAGTGTACCAAAGAAGGATTTGCCAGAAAATCCTTCTTTGGATGACCTAAAAGAAGGCGATGTAATCCCACCACCCCTGCTCTCAACGTTCTTCACCAGCTTGTATTGTGGGCAAAATCCAAAGAATTGCACCCAGCAAGCAATGCGTCGGGTTAGGTCATCCTGTGATGATGCACTGTTCATTGCCAGAAAGGGTACGGTCAAGCCTGCTAAGCAAGTGGCTCTGGGAGTAGCAAAAAGGTTGTGCAGGTGTTGAATCGGTTTGGCCATTGCATAAATTACAACTGCCTGGAGGAGTTAGAAACTGAAACTGCTGAGCAACTACAAGAGAGACAGCTTGCCTGTCCAGATGGCACACTTAAAGGGCAACCTATGGGCCTTGCATTTGACAATTTCGACGAGCTGACTAACACCTTATCCGGGGCAGATACATTGCATGACACAATGGGTATTATGTATCAGAATATCCCAACTGCATCTGACATAGCCCAACCTGTTGAAGCCAACACAGAATTGCCGTCAGTACCAGGTAGCAGAAAGAACAGGAAGAGGTCGTTGGAGACCGAAGATGTACTCCTTGTTCCTTATAGGTTGAAACCAAAAATGAATGTATTCAGCTACAAAAATACAGATGTTTACAACCTTCAAGATGTCAGTGCAGCTGCTAAAAACTTAGATTTGGCCTGGATGATGAGCCATGCTCTTAATGTAGGAAAAATTCCAATGTGGGTCGGATTCAATGCCAGCAGGTACCAAGACAACTTACCAAAGCAAGAGGTCCGCTACATGCCGAACTTACGCCAGCCAATCACCAGTCTTGATGTGATTCAGGAAACCCTCACCACAGCCCAAAGATGTGCAAAGGAGTGTGAGCAACAGTTTGCAGTTGTATCATACGACTTAAATGCTGCAAAACCTGCAATGCAAATTCAGGCCACAGAAAAACCCAGATTCGATAACGTATTTGTCATGCCTGGAACATTTCATATTGAGATGGCCTTCTTTAAGGCCATTGGGAAGATCATCTCAGATAAAAATGATGTTTCAGGGAAATGCTTGCCTTCCTAGTGATATTTGGGGAAAATGGAATAATTCTTTTCGTTACTTTGTATGCCACAATCATTGTCTTTTGGCATAGACCTTACTTTAAATATACACTATTTACCCAACTTAAAATGAGTACAATTATGTAGATGAAGCACTTGAGATGTTTCTCTGTACTGGTGATGAGCACTGCATGCCCTGTTCTCCTGTTTGTTGAAGACATAGGCCTATAATATGTATATAGCCATATTTTTCAAAGACAATAAATTCGATGTAGCATGTATGTAACTGAATAATGTTTGGGTTAATATTCAAATATGGTACATTGCTAATCAACACTGTGGAATCAGCTCGGCCTGCAATGAAGAAAATAAGGCGAATTTCTGCATTTTTCTGGTTGAAATTTCGAATCATTGAGAATTTTAATTTCAAACTGAAAAGCAGAAATTGGCATATTACTCCATAGTCTGTCAATGCAATCAAAATATGCATGTAAGTTTCTTTGCAAAATGTTTTAAGGGGACAAGAATTCAGTCATTAGCATGGGAGATGCAAGTCTCTCTATTTCAGGAAGTCACTTTATGTGTGTGTATACCCCAATCACCCTTCATTATGGTCAAAATCGATCAGCAAGTCCAACAACTTACAGTATGTTGCATGAGTCACTAGTGATGTAGTTTCTCATTGTTTGTCTTTTCAGTAAAAAAATCATAGATACTAGAATTTTAATTAAAATCTATGTACCTGAACACAAAAACTGTCGAGTTCTTTCGATCTTCCCCTTTGACCCCTTCTTAAGGAGTCACGGTACAGGTTTTGGCACTTAAGAATCCACTTTTCTTAGTTGGGTAAACCTACCAAATCCATTAGCGAAGGTTTCGTTGATGTACTCAATTATGCTAATTAAATTGCTAATTAGCGCTAATTAGTGGCTTTCTTAAATGGATTAAGTACAGGAGTTGCAGGTTAAGAAAGATGGATCTTCATTTACAACCTAAAAATGAACATTTCAGCATTGGTTTCATACATGTACTCAGTTATGCTAATTATAGCCCTGGTTGAACTGACCCTGACCTTTGACCCCTTTTTAAGGGGTCACGGTACAGGTTTTGGCACTTAAGAATCCACTTTTCTTAGTTGGGTGAACCTACCAAATCCATTAGCGAAGGTTTCGTTGATGTACTCAATTATGTTAATTAAATTGCTAATTAGCGCTAATTAGTGGCTTTCTTAAATGGATTAAGTACAGGAGTTGAGGGTTAAGAAAGATGGATCTTTATTTAGACCCTAAAAATGAACATTTTATCATTGGTTTCATACATGTACTCAGTTATGCTAATTAAATCTAAATTTGGGATATTTTGAGTGGCTCCCCCTAGAGTTGGTACAGGCGTGGAAACTTAAGAATGGCCATTTGATTGTACATTGACCCTAATCAACATGTTGCATGCCTCAAACCTTTTGTACTTGCAATGCTAAACAAAACTCCATGGGCTCCTAGTTTAATATATATTTATGATGGCAGTTTTGATGCGCCCTATTGTGGTAATTCAGCCAACAAAATCCTGGTTAATGTACGAGCTGCAATCGTTTGAGGCCACAGAGAGCTCAGCAGAAAGTTATGCATCAAGAAGTGGGCGTACAATGACCTGGAATGAGTATAAAAGCTTTAAAGGAAAATGCTTTATACCGTGTCTACTAGCATCAAGCAAGGGTTTCCGATGGTGATTGTTCAAAATTATAGCCTCAAACAACACGCAAATCAGCCATGCCTTCTGTTTTGCTCCTTCATCTCGAGGCTGACTGAATAACTTATAACAACAACACTCATCATAGCATTCATGCCGTTTCCGCTTGCACTTGCGATATGTCTATGTTGGCACTCAACCTTCTTTTAGTAAGCCACCCACTAACTAATCCTACCACCGAGCAGCATAGGATAGCTAGCTAATCGCTGGCTTAGTCGCCATAGTGTCAACACGATGTCTACACGATGATCAGTAGGCAAAATATGGCAAGTTCGTGTATGTGTGTTTTCAAAGTTCGGGTCAATAATTTGCTGTTTGTTGACAACTGCCTTTTTAAAACAGTTATGTTACATAAGTCATTGCCAGTCGTCTGGGACGTATCCGCTCACATTGATTGTTTGCAAAAGAACTGAGATGCGATTGAAATAATTTACGATTTAGTACATTCTGTAACATTATTCATAAATAGCATTTGTCACTTTAATACGGAGCCATGTAGGATTGTTTACACTACTGCATTTTTCTACTAGTATGTATCTGTTATTATTGTTCCGGTGCACATTTTCGACTGATATACACTTTAACACCATTAACATTTGTCCTGAGGATCCTGTTCACCAGATGTTTGCAAGGTTTTTTTTGCAATGAAGTCAAATTCTTTTGTTAGGCAGCGGTGCCGGTAGAAATATACTAACCAACAGCTCTTACAATACACAGTACCAAGTACTAAATGACGCTGTATGTATATAACTAAGCTATGATAGAAGAGTGAAGAGACCGACTATGAACACATACTATGTTTTCTGATACTAAATGATGTTGCGAAACGAATCTTCGTCGCTTTGTCCCTTCACCGTAGTCAAACAAACATTGCAATAGTGTCGTGGTAAATTCGGCGACTATAAGAGCACAGTAGCCTGTGGTAGGACATAAATGGTTGTTTTGTCCACAAAAACCACTCCTCAGATCCGTTCAATAATGCAAGCAGTTACACTGATGGGGTCCTCTTTTTAGTGGCGGTTGGCAAGCTAATTGCGATTGATAGTCTTTGAATATTCCCACTGTTTTGTGTGTCGTCGAATAATCTTATTACAAGCTGTACCATAGGATAGCTGGATATGCATAATTCATCCTTCACATGATAGTACTACATATGAGCGTTTTATCCCGTTACATATGGTTAATTGTTCTCATGAGTTTCACAAAGTATTTAATTAGCATGCTGCATAACAAAACTTATCATAGCAGCAGTAGATTGGCATACCCTCCTCAGGAACACACAATTACTGTGGATGTTGCAATATATTGACATACCCTCTTAAGTACGTCCGGAAAAAGTGGATCCTTGGGCATCGTATGGTGAGGTGCTATACATTGTCTACGCTGCCAGTACATTGCAACAACTTGACACATTCTACAAGTACATTGCAGTGCAATGACCCTCTCTGCCTGTACATTGCGTACAATAACCCACACTGCCAGTACATCGCAACACAATGACCCATGCTGCCAGTACATTGCAACACGTCGGCCAATCAAAAGCATCCGCATAATTGAACACGGTTCCAATTTGTTTTAAAGTAAAGCTAATCTGTCGGTAAAACCAATGCATACTTATGATATGTTGCTCATCCTTTTCCCACTGGTTAGCAATAGATGAGCAACACTTTTCACCACTAAACATTTGACCTCTGTTATTGAGATTAGCGTATATTGTATTGTCCACAACAAAAATAAAACGTGGGAATGTTTGGTGATTTGATAAGTAGAATTACTATTTATTGCATATTACATCTGAGCAGTCATACATGAAAAGGTATATTACAGACTAGCATTAGAACATTATGCACAGAATACACAATCATACCACATGCCAATTGTAGATTTTCAAGGTATAAGTCACATCTGCATACGCTCATAAACGGTTTATAGACCAAGAATTGTGTTACAATTGTGTGTAACTTTTTGCACATTCGACTGTCGCGTTGTTCATAGCATTGTTCATGCACTGTTTACAAAAAGCGAATATGTAGAAAATCAAGTTGATTAAATGGCTTTCGAATATCGTCTAATTGATCAATTGCTCCTGTATAACCCAACAGTACTACAATTGAATGGAACTAAATGTTAATTAACAATATCCACATAAATTGCGCGGACGAGAAAAACATGTGCCAGGATATAATAGATGGAATGGAATAAAGCACGCGTGTTATGTCGCTTTCAATAACGATTTCTCGTTGCGGGAATGATTAATGTTGATTATTGCGATGGTTTTGCACAGCCACTTACCTACTTCTCGGGGCAAAATGGAGTTGATGCAAGAAGTCTGATGAGGGGTACTTTAAAGAGGCAACGGAATAGATATGCTTTGGCGGGTAGTTATCAATTATACAGATATAATTATTTCGCGGTTGTTGGTGTAGATACTGTAGTACTACACACTCATCGCATGATTTGTCATGCCATCGGAGTTATCACTACTGGATATGTTGTGCATCATACTAAAATGGCAGGGTATTGTGAATAAACTTTGTAAGCCTACTGCAGCGCGATAATTGGCGCTCATTTAGCCGCTTAGACTCTAGCTATTATTCATGTTGTGTCATTAACCCACAGAAATTGCTTCTCTAAAATAATCGGCACCACACCGCATGGTTGGCAAAAAGTTCCATGTTTACGAGTACAGAGAGCTGATAATTGGGATGTTTCCTGCAGCGCAACCGTTATGCATTTAACCTTATCCCATAATATTTAGTATTTGTGCAAGTTCTAAACATTTATTTAACAATTATATTATTTCCTAACCATGTATGTGCTCGGACATAAATAGAGAAGTATAGACATTGACTGGCATCTGATATTTCATTGATTTTCTTCCCTTTAATTTAATGGCGACAATGGGGGATTTGATTTGATATTTACTCGTATCTTTAACACAAAAAACAAATATGCCTACAATATGATAATAGTGTGTCACTGGTTGCATTTCCTACACCTATTCCGACATTCACAAGAGCCCGCGTCAATTTTATAAAATTTAAGGCAGTCCAGATATCCCGCACCAGGTATAAGGAAGATAAATTGATGTCTTGTGGGGTAATAAAAGGTTATATTTGTTTCTTAAAATATTTTCTATAACGTTTGACTTGCTTTATGTATTGCATTATCCAAATATACGAACCAGGATTCAATTGATACAATTGTATGCACTTTGTCCTTTTTTTTGTGTATTTGCATCCAAATAAAAGAGTTGGAACTTCTGTAGAGTATCTACACGATTCTAGTGACTGCACTCTATTTAATAGGCAACCCTAGGTGGGCCCTTATTGGCTACAGTTGTATATAAACAAACATTGACAAGCTATTAGCTTGCCCGACATTGTCAGTCAGGCCATTAGTCATCAAGATAGCCACAGTATTCCATTGTTCCCAACTACAAGCCGCAGGCAACCTCTTTGTTCGGACCCCAACTTTGCGATATGTTCTTCGTTCCTCGGAACTCAGACAGGATAACAAATAAAAACTTAAAGACTAGAGTAGAGGGTTCTCTGCTTCAGGCTCATACTCACTGATTTAAAACACAATGTGGCTATTCTCGATTTTCATTGTGGTAACCATGTTGACGACAGTTGCTGTGCTAGTGTAGCTGATTAACCCATAAATCATACAATTATAATACATAAGCGACGTGTGAAAAGCAAAAAGTGCATAAAGACTATAGTGGCTATAGTAGTTACATTTTGTTTAATCTCGGACTTGGTGAATTAGGAAAGCCATTTACACGAGAGGTCACCACGACTGGTAGCATCAGTTACATAGTATATGTCGCATCAAATTCGGAGCTCAATACGACCTGTGTACATCTGATTGCATCAGTCAATGAACTCATCATCTGCATCAATTCTTGTCAGTTATATGCATTATACATTTTAATTTTACGTGCAACAAACATCTGAGCAATGTGTGACGATGCTGCACATTAATGTGATAACTATCCATCGGAGTAACTTTTAAGAGTATGTAATCAGATTTACTAAGATTTAATAAGCTGGCATTAGTTTTGTAGCATGAAACAGCACTATTCCAGAAAATGGTATTACTTTAATCCTATGTTAGTTCAAAACACATCGCCCAGGTTAACGATTGTTTTACGATCTAGCGTTTTCGGTTGTAACTAGAGCAATTTGTTAAATACTTGTAAGAGAAGTCAAATGTTTTATGCTTGTATAAGAGCCCTATGGCGACACATTGTTAACAGAGATGTTCACCCTAAAAAGGTTTTTTCCTTTTTCTGTAAGTGCAGTCAGACATACTAGTAACAAGCTCTTTAACTCGCATTTGAACCCTTTCAAATATCTGTAAGATTGGGCTTTGTAATTGACTTAATAGTCTGATAAAGGCATCACTGTCGCGGCTACAAAATGTTCACCTGGTGATCCCCAGCCATCGGTTTGCTCTCGCAGCAGGTGCACTATATTGTTTTGTAATGACGACGAAATCATTTTCCTCGGATACGCCCATGAAGTATTACCTAGTTGGTATACAAACCTTTCGTATTTCTGTCTTATATGTAGTACATTTCGTGCGATCGAATGCATTCCCAAGTGTCTCCTACAGTTTATGAAGTTTTGAGTCTCGGTAACGCTGTTTAATCTGCCGTCATAAGGAGCACTATCTTTATATGCGTTTATCATTACGCCATAGAGACATCGCATAGCAAACATGTCCTATTGGTTTCTTCTACTTAATTCACAAAGCTGTGGCTTATGTTACTCAGCCATTATTTTATTAATCCTTTCACACTGATACCATGCGTTGCCAATTTTCTGGCTAGTTGCTGTTTAGATATGTTAGTGTTTATTTTTTAGTCCTTATATCCCCAGAATCCCAAGGGTGTGACAGTTTAGTGACGTTCTTTTTGATTCCATAATATTTGTAAGACATTATTCATTTTGAGTTAGTGTTTAGTCATTGCTCCTGTATTCAATTATTTTACCAACTACGGATGAGGTTGGCTCTCGTGTTCAGACATATTAAAGCTCCAATCTCCAATAACAAGAAAGACATGAAACGTTTGCCACTAGGGTGCAAGCACACACGATATCATGACGTTACATCAATATTTCACTAATTAAAATTAATACGATACACAGTCTCAACAATCGCATCATAACGCAATGTGTCTAGGTCTGCATACCTCTGCCTCACTTAACGCAACGAGTCTCCATGGATTAGTGGTTTTATCAGCATCGCCTTTCGACCCACTAATAGCGGATTTGATACCATGGTGTAAAAACGTGGCTGTTTCTTCGTGACTCTCATGTTAACGTTTGTACTAAATGAGCTTTCTAAGCATCTATCACCTCGTCTAACACTATCGCGATATCACATCGCTGTTGAAAATGCCTTTAAACCCCAATAATACCATTGTCATTACCATTCCTTCACTTTAATACTGTGAACGCTCATCCTCTAGAGCAACAATCCAGTAATGTAGATCCGGCGTTTTGTAGAATGATATTTTTGCGAACCGCAACATGGCAGCAGACAATAATAATATTGCTGGTTTGCTTATGGCTTTTTAAGATTAATGACATATTAAATATGTACTGATTAATTGGGCATGAATTTGCCTGGTAATTGGCGTGGTATAGCCCAGGAAGGGAATCGAATAACAATTCGCAGCATCAAATACTCGGTGTCACCTTTGACCCATTCTCTGCACGATTCAAACAAAAACAAACTATAAGTTGATTGTACCTGCAAGCATAAAAGGGTTGAATAAACATTTTGGTGCTAGATTCTCAGCCTTCCATGTAATAATATAAGCAATCATTTTAGGCCCGGACTGAATAAGTGCGTTTCCTGTCGTTCAACATTTGCAATTTCACAGCAGGTAAACTAATCTATCACACTCGTGCGAACGAACATACGTACAACAAATAGAGTAATGCGTTTGAGTATTGCAGCTGCCAATGTACACAAAGACAAACCACAATCTTCATGCATTATATTTATGTATTTTGTCTTTCTCCGAACAAGACGAGTAAATTTGATGACGACTTTGTCCCTGTCGACAATCTTTATAAGCTCCTATAAAGCAACGGTTTTGGAAATTGCATAGCTCATGAATGATGGATCAGCATTTCATCGCATCATCCATCCATTGGATATGAGCCCTTGACAAATGCATCTTGTAAAGAAAACATGATGTTACACACTCTAAATGAAAACCGTTTTTAAATTATTTCGAGTTCCATTGGCAATTTGTGATTTATTTTTGTCTACTCATTTAATTGTTAAGAAATTTTATTGCTGGCGAATATCTATATTATAAATCCTGACCTCCCTGAAATAGTTATATGTTCACTGTTTATCCACGCATAACTATACCGTACGCGTTACCCATCTGTCTGAATTTCTAAAACCATCACAACTCGCCACCATTGATTTAATTGAGCGTTTTGTAAAATGCTAAATAAGTTATTTGCCTTGACGCTTCATGAATATTAAATGATATCCAACACAGGTAAACTGTCGGTTTTTGTTCCGCATATTGCATATATATTGCGTCATTGTAGACTGAGGTTTCCGATAATCCTTGTAAACATCAAATATCGGTGCGATCAAAGAGCTTCGTTAATTCAGCAGTTGTAACATACGAGCCAGCTTGCGTTCGATAAATCCAGATTAACGGCCACAATACCACGACGGACTCATGGCGTTGACACGTGTCGTTGAATGCACATCTACGAATATGCTACAAATCATGCTGAAAAGGTCAGTGCGTGAATAGAACCATTCATTGCACTTACGATCCACACGATCCCATAATAACTATTGCTACTATCGCTGAAGGAAAAACCAATACAGCCGAGCTTATCACATGCACTGCGCGGGTAACCATTGATATGATATTTGTTGTTCGTTGAAGGCTTTAATTCCGTAAGCAAATGCAGCTCCATTATCGTCACGCTACCATCATTATGAATGTTTTTTTACCGAGTCAATCCATAGCATTTGGTGCATTCAGAATTGGCTGCCTTAATATATTTGTAATTTTTATTAATCCTTCAAAGCATATATATAGCTAAAAATAAAGCAATGTTCCTTGCAAATAATAAGGCGAACAGTCTTGTTTTGGACCAATCCTATATGTACCACAGTTCATCAGGCCATAAATACGATTTACAATGCAAGCAGCTCACTAAGTCTAATAAAACCTTGCGTATTAAGTGTTTGAATGACTAAGCAATTTTGTTCTGTATCGCATGTCATGCAAGCAGTCAAATAGGTCGGATATTCAATGGCATTAAACATTTGAATAACGAGTACATTTGTATAGCATCGCATGCTATGCAACCGTTGCGCCTGTTCATTAAATGAATCATCCCCAAGTATGCTGCGGAATGCTTCTGAAAATCCTTATGTGCTATCCAGGAACGACCGTTGTACCGGAAAGGATTACCAGCATCGCAACATAAAACCTAACCCACATATAAGGCGTTTCATAGAATCACCTTCAAATGTCTATTACGCTCACTCATGCTGCGTGGATATATATCAAGTCAAGCAAACCAAATCGGCAACACAAGTACTTGCCTTTCTGGTGCATTTGTAGGTTGTAAAATAGCATAGTTTGCAATTTGTTGTTTATTGACTCAGCTGTACGAGGAAAAAGTCACAAGCATGCATTCTTAGCATGAGTGTTCACGAGGATATAAACAGCAAATGTTGCAACAGTGACCATGCCCCATCCAATTTATGTCGGTTAAGAATTATCAAACAGACACAAACGAAGGTTATTTTTCCAGTTCTTTGCATTGTATGAAAGTTATGAATGTTATTCAAACATTACTTATATGCAACTTCTACGCCATACTGCATAAAGTGATCGAGCAAATTGTTATTTAGCATGTTAGCTATGACCATTGCAATATTTTCTTACAATAGTGAGCATTTTATGTCGGTAGAAAACACACACAAGTTCGACTTAGATGCCTTCAAAATTAATGATTTTATACGAGCTGTTCATTGAGTCAGGTTATTGCAGAAGCACGAATGTATGAATGTATGTGTATTAGGGCTAAAATGCACACGATTGCACTGTAGATGTGTCTTGATGCACCCCAAAAAGAATTTATAACACAAAAAACAGACCACGTGTTGCATCGTATGGCGAATATATTTCAATATGATCGTTCAAATTTATTTTTGAGCCCGAGTGGTATTGCAGCGCACGAATAGAATGTATAGTTCAAAATGTGTCTTTCCAGCGGTTAAGATGAAAAACTTTAACAATTGACGTAGTGCGTATACATTTTCCATACCCTAGATACCCTTCTTTGCTCAAGCAAAGCCAAACGAGTGACAATGGACACTCCGATATCTGGAATGCGCTCTTCTTGTATTTTCTCCGATAAATAAAGCATCATGAAAACACAATTTAGATGCTCACGCCTTGATTGGATTACACAGCAGGTCCGAGACACAACTATTGCCTCATGACAGATTTACATTGTTTATTGTGAGTTAATGGTATATGGCGAGGGATGGAGCTGTGCGACATGTTTTGTTACTCTTTTGCTACCTATTACTTTCAAAATCAATTACGCTGTAACTGTAAAACAGAATACACGAGTCATGTACCTAATCCTTTGTCTCTAATATCTAGAATAGGTTGCGTTAAGACAACCGAAATGTGCGTCAATTTTGGAGCCCCTTTTACGGTCTTCTTCTTCGAGGACATACAGATGCTGCATGCGTTGAGACAAACGCTGGACATGTTAAATGATCAAATAAAGATACAAATTCGAGAAAGCTTCTGAAGGTGAAGCAATCACTGATTTCTAACTCTAATTGTACTTGAATATGGCAGGTATAATACTATTAAACCACACAAGCATACGGTCAGGCACTTCGGTTTTCTTGGTTTAATGACAACGTCTTGAGACTTGGTAATTTTGTCATTTTGATATCTCTGTTGCAAATAGGAGAGGTTTTTTCAAACTGATCGCTCACAAGCATCAGCTGGGTATGATTTCATCATGCAACTCCCACCTCTGCATACACTGGTGTCTGGCTGTGTGCTACCTACCTCTCTTGATTCCACAGAGCACACCAAAGCCGATTTAACCCGATATATGTGCGAATGGATTTATGATATTAAATCCATTTACGTTTATTAGTGAACTATATATTCCTTAATGTTTTAGCTGTAGATTGTCGGCCCTTTTATCATTATTTGTTTCCCTTTGTTTCATTATATAATATTTTAATACTTAAATTGTACCTCACATATCAGGGCAAATAAGTTGCATGCAAACCTGGGTGAGATGGCGAAACTACGCGGGTCACAGTTGTCGCGCAACGCTACTCGAGGAACGAATTCCTGAAGTTGTCACTGATTAGCCCATAACTTACTATTCACTTAGACGTTATCCGGTAGCTATATGCGTCACAGCATTTGGCTTTGATTACCTGAGCGCCAATTAGATGTTGCACCTCAGCGGTATTGTTGGGGGATTAGCATCAGATATCAAATTCCCTTATTCTGTGAGTAAATTTCACAATTTCATGCATTTAAAATTATCAACTTAAGTATCAAAGTTTGCCTTTTGAACGGTTCAATTTTACTTGAGACAAACCAATTTATTACAATTGAATAAGCCAGCTAGCAAGTCAGCAACTAAACCAGATAACAATATATCTGCTGATGAATAAGCATACACAAAATATCAACTCTAACTGGTTCTTAACATATTTATAAAGCTTCAGTGGTCATATTTGTTTGTCGATAACTGGACATTTGTGACAGCGCTTGCATGGGGTCGTAAAAAGCCGGACTCATTATTATACGTAACAACTACCTCTTCGAGGATAAAAGTTTTCAGCATTAACACCGCACAGCATGATAATGGTCAAGGTCGCCACAATGACAGACTATTAATATGTTTGTGTATTCATTCCGCAACTTGCTACAATGAAGGTCGACATCAAAAGGCTAGATTGAAGTAGTTGGCTCTCTACATACGGCAAATTATATTATCAATTGTCTTATAAAGATGACAAGAAATTTGTTATATTTAAGTACTACAGATGTCATGTCAGAATAGAAGTAACCTGAATGAATTGCTTTTGCCTTTACCTAGCCTTAATAACTGAACGTGTATGATATGAGGGGTGTAAAATACGTGTAAGATTGTTTTTGTTTGTCATCCGTGTGGAACAAGGGTACTATACGTTAATATACAACAAGGTTTGAAGATAGTTCCGATTCATTTACTTATCCGTCAAGTAGCACATAATGATGCTTGTTAGTTGTGTGGTGAAATTGGCGGGATACAATGAGTTTGTTTACTTGTTTTTTATGTTATCAACAAAACTTCGCCACGCGAATGAATGCTTTAACATCGTTATTTCACACGAAGCATTACACATGGATCCAATTATGCTGGCTCCCCCTACACAAAACATGTCATTTCCTTACTCACAACCGATCTCTTATAATCCATGCCGCGCCACACGTCATCGATGTTATTCCACACAACACTATGAAAGTTTCAGACATTGTTGGCTGCTTAACCATCGATATTGCTATGTTATGATATATTCTTATGTCCAGACGTCTCTATATTCACACTAAATAGAATATCACTGTGACAAAGGACCAACGTGCAAGTAATCACCTGGGTCGAGTCCCGTTAAATATCCGGGCGCTCAATATATATCACTATGAGCAAATGGGGCGGAACAGTATCAGCTGGCCAACTGCCAATTATCAGTGACCCTAATAATAATAAAGCATCCAGATTCCAGTGGCTTTACCATATTTATATTTCGTACATATGAGTGTCATATAACACAACCATGCTATTGACCAATATATGAAAACAGTGAGTTTATAACAACTAAAGTCACCTGTAAGCCGAAATAAAAACACTTTGCGTCTTGTCTCGCGTCCAGACGGTCGAAAAGCATTCCCATCGTACATAAAATGTTAAACTTTCTATACCATTTGAATACATATGCCTCATTTGGAATCGTATTGCCATCCGTAAACAAACGGATATATACATCGCTAATTTATACATACATATGCAAAGATAGTCTGCTTAATACATTGTCAACACTCATGAATACTAGATACGATTTGTATCATGAAACTATGCTTGCTGAATTGTAGCAAAACCACAAACACTTATTGTGCTGTAGTCTTTTAGGAGTCGGTTTTTTGATTATTATTTATCAGTGTACTCGAATGACTCACTTGGCAAAAACAAAAACGCGTCGAAATAACTTGAGGGGTCACATGTCTATTTTTATAAAGGTCGCTTTTTTTCATCCATTTATCATCGTAGTTTATATTTTATCGGTAGTAATCTAGAATACATTAATGACAAGTAAATTTAAGGTTACAGGCACACGTAAGTAATACGAATATGTGTGATATTTCATCTCCTATATCGAGTTTGTCTGTATATCATAGCATGATGTGGTTCGGCGAGCCGTAATATACATTATCTAGTTAAGTTTCGGTAGTTGCTGTGCATGCTGAATAGTTTCAAACTCACTGAGCGACTTCATTTGTCATTACATTAATCACCACAAATTATTTCGTGCACCTATCCAATTACAGCAGCCCATTAAGAGTACACTATACTCGCCATGAAATAGACAGTCATCTATTGCAGTTATAATATCTATAATTAACGTGTTGTCATTTCCCCAAGGGAATCGATCCGATACAATTGTCGCCACCACATCGCTGTGCAGTAAAACACCTCTTGTTTACGAACATAGAGAATAATCAACCGAGCATACACATGTTCATACAGAGAAAAGGTCACGCACCAAGGTGAATCTCATGTTTGGTTTAATGTTAGCATTCGCTGAGTGCTGAGTAATCAGCTCCCACTCTGCACTGCGCTTGTTCGGGTTTTAATAATTATCTGCAGTGAATGACACTTGGTCCATACCGCTTATTTTATTTTAGTTGACGTCAAGCCTTAATGGATCTTCATCATTCCAATCAGCAATCATTAAGGTTAACGTAAGTTGCACTGATGTTTTTAGCCAAACTCTTGAATTGGTATGCGTATCAGTCACATTTGCACATTGAACCCGCATTATCCAAGCATCTTTTCGAATGTTAGCATTAGTAACGTGCTTATACGGCAAACACTGCCGTCTGACGATTCACTCAGCCACTTATTCTCATATTGTACGGACTGAGCTTGATTTTGTAGGATCAGTCTTTTTATTCAGACGGTATTATTTAATTAGTGGCTTGGTCGCTTACATTTGGCTGCAGTAGCGCTATCAATTCACTAATAATTGTTAATTGGTGCCTAAAGAGTTCTCGTACAAAATGACTGAACAGGGTTATCGATCCAGTCATACAGTAAACAACCATTATAATTAGAATGATTCTAATTCTGATACATTAATCAGCATGCATGGATCTTTGGAGCTAATGCTAATTTTCATAAACATGTCATAAATTCATTATTAGGTATGTCCAATAAAGTTATCAAATTGCTTTACTAGCAATAAGTGAACGCGAACATATTTAATGACACCGTTAAATTCTGCATGCAATCATCATGTAGCTCTGTTACGTTACTGGGCTGACAATTAGTGAAAAAGACAGGACGGGTGAAAAGCATAGCACTGGACTAAATGTAGAGCACACCTTTTCCATTGCAATTATTAAACATAAATAGATGATTTTGCGCCTAATACGATTGCAACTCATTCATGCAATGTCTATTTTTGTATTACCGATTTGTTGGTGTAACTGTCCTTTATTAAGGGCATTTAAATGAGCACGAAATATGAAATATATACACACATGAAAATTGTATTTATGCATTCTAGCATCAAAAAATGTAAACAGCGTAACGCTTTGTAGGATTAGCTTCTGACTTACATTTTGTGCAGATGAATAATTTTAGCGACAGTGAGACGCAGTCTTCTACAAGCGGTCCAAGTCGAGTGTCATATTCGCTATTTGTGGTTCTTACGTAGAATCCCGTTGCCGTTTCAAATACTCGAGAATGGCAATGGCTAACATTTGACGAGGAGTTAGATGCATTCTCATTTCAGTCATGTGTTCGTCTTATATGTATACAATTCATTTGCATCTGCCACTAACAAAAATAACGGCACATCATTCAACGATATGCCGTGGCATTTACGCCCGACTCTTCACATAGTATCTGAGCGAGGACAGGTATGATGAGTGAGGGGTGCATTCTCTTAATAATAATGTTAATGTGGTACTCACGGATTATATACGGTGCATTCCCTTTATAATAACGTTGAGGTGGTTCTCGCGGATCATAGGGTTCTTTTTAGTAAATATCTAACCTTAGCATGGATTTGTATGCATATATGACACGGAGGTTTGTGAGAAAACGTAAGCCAGGAAAGTTTTCTGGGGTAGAGTAGGATGGTTACATATTGCCAGAATATTGATTCAAGAAATGTACACCCCAATACGTTTATCGGTGTGCAAACAACGGCGAGCAACTGAAATAACGGTTTTTAAAGAAACATCCTCGTATGTGATCTCCTCCAATATGTAAAGGGCAGCAGTTCAAAGCAGTCAACAGTTACTAAATATAAAGGATGGCTCTTGAGACATGACTGAGTCGAGCAAACAATCCAGATCCTTTTGCTTTTATCAAGACACATTCAGGCGAAAGGCTGTTTCCCAGAATAGAGTAACGCACGCTCTAAGTTCTAATAACACAAACTGTATGGGAATGAAGAGTTTCGGCTGATGAGCATATGACACACACACACAGCGATGGTTATATATGGTTATGGCACCTGTTATTCCTCCACAATCTACAGCGAAGAAGCCTTGGTCATGCCGCCATACTAAGCTACTACGTCTCTGTTGTCGAATGCAGCATCAACTTACCTTCCAACAAATGCATTAATAATAACTACAACTTAAGGTTAGAAAAACACCCCCTATTTGTGATTACAGGCATCTATCAATATATTGTGACAGCTCAGCATCATACAATATAGCACCGGATATCATAATGTATAGATGGGAACTAAAATGGTAAATTACCATAGAATATTTGGCGCTTTACTATTTACAAATTACATTTACGATAACACTTCAAAGGAAATACCCCATTTGTACACGAACATAGCTAAACAGAGCCTTAAAACATGGGCCCTGATTGCACATGCTGCGTGTCGCTCCTCGCTAAATCACGCAAACTAGAGCTTTCTAGGAAGTCATTATTTTCATCTTATCGTCAATTTGCCAATATATTTTGCCTGCTATTATGCATAGCATCCTGTCCGATAATGCGTCTTGAACGTTCCATATAAACACCACATAATGGAAAGCTCAATTTTCATAACAGACTTTTCATAACATAACTTTATTAGATAACCAGTATTTGTGTCAGCATACTCAAACAGAAATCAGTTTATTTTAACACAAGCAAATTTGTATCGCCATATAGTTACAAATAATTACTTTATTATTGTAAGGTATTAGGGAGGGGTGATTGTCTTGCACTACGCTGATTACGGCGTAAGACGCAGTGCAATAATCAAAATTTAATGTAGACAAGCATTTAGCATAAAGTAACTAAGTTTAGAAACAGAGCAATCAATAGTCCTGTTCAGTTTTGTGCAACTAATGAGTTTGATAATTGAGAAATGAGGACACTGAGTTTACGCATTGTATGTTCTATAGCAAGACCATGTGCGAATACCAAATACCGTCCTAGTATTGTGCTTTTTCGCAGATTAATTAAATGGAAAGTCTAACCTGAAATATGGTAGGCCATAAATATGCATTCACACCGACAGTATTCATGTACATGCTCCTCTGATGTAAACGACATGAGAAATGCATGGTTAGCACTTTCTTTCCTGCTCTCTTTGAGTGATAACTAGTGCAGGAAGAATACTGAAATAGTCAGTTTGCAGATTCGGTTATGGCACCTGTAGAATATAATAAATGCTCACATAGATTATGTAATGCCTGTAAGCTTTCCAAGCAATTCTCGGAAAAGCAGTGGACATTTTCAACAACAACTCATATCCTTCATGGCCTACCAATTGAAAATAAGGTAACGTTATCCTGCATATATATATATATATATATATATATATATATATATATATATATATATATATATAGATAGATATATATAGATATAGATATATATATATATAGAGAGATATATAGATATATATATATAGATATAGATATATATATAGATATATATATATAGATATATATATATACATACACATATATATATATATATGCATATAAAAATATATATATATATATATATATATATATATATATATATATATATATATATATATATATATATATATATATATATATATATATATATATATATATATACATATACTTATCTTTATAGTTATTTCACGCTTCTTTGTTATCAGTTATGCCAATGGCAGGTCGGACTCGTATGGCGATAACTGTACAAACTTGGGTTGCCCCCAAAATAATTAAAATCCACTACATTGCTTCCAAATGGGCATTTGCGGTAAGAATCGGCAATGCACCAGTACCCTTATAACACGACATTTCTTTGGGCATTATACCAGCTCATGCTCTTTCGTAGACACTGGCGCGCAATTCCTTAACAGTATTCTTGTTCTGTAGACTGGTGCAGATATTTGTTGTGATATTTCATGTACACTTTGTATACATAAGACATGTAGTTGATACAATGTAACGTGTTGACGTACAGAGCCGCTCATATACTGTATAAGGAGAGGGCAGCCTGGGAATTAGTCACCAGTTTTGTTTTGTTGATTTACAGTAACTGTTATTGTTATTTAGTCATGACATAACAAATTGCTTCTGTAAGAATAAAGGGACAGAAATGTTGATCAACAATCATACCTTTGTTCATGTGTTATTTAATTGAAACAAATTAACATATGGGTTTTACAGTGCCCAGAGATGAAGACACAGGTTTGGGATCCAAGCCCTTATGCCTATAGCTGTTACCAATGTTTGTTGATATACTATGTTCTTTGAAACATGGAAGCTCATTATTCAAAGCAGTTTGATTCCGTGCAACTTGGAAAGTATATGATTTGCTCCATAAAATTAAAATGAAGTACAGACTTAATCATTGGGGAAAATCTCGTCATCATTTGGGCCATCCATCTGTATAAATTCGTGCCTGGATGCCTCGAGTACATATTGGTCCATGCAGTTGGAAGCTAAGCTGGGATGCTGGGTGATACATTTGAAAGAGTTCTGCATGTATTGCACGATTGTGAGGTACGATAAGCAACACTTCGACTCTTTTTCTGTTGCCATCGGAGCGCAGTTGTTACATAAACATTGCTGCTCATTGGCTTCCTCGCTGCCATCAAGAACCCACGAGCTCGCATCAGACTCGGAACCCTACCTTGATTCTGACAGTTTTATGGGATCCTCAGCGGTTTATATTGATAACCCATGCACACCTCGTTTAACGGCGTTTAACGGCGTCTCTCAGTCTTTATGCGTGCGTAAGTTCTACGCTGTTATTTGTGGGCGAATGTCATTGGATGAATCAGAAATGTGGATATGTTATTTATTATAATGTTATGCACTGCATAAAGTTTGTTGCCAGGTCACGATATACGATACAACTAGATATCAAAATATTCGTGATACCACTGAGTGATATGATTATATCATCCACTCTGTAAGGTACCGCAAAAACTACACCGCACGTTAAAACTATCGACAGATTCACTTGAAATGTTCCAAACATATTATCCGTTATATAAATCTATGCTATTCTGTGTAGCATACTTTTTACTGTGCCATGAAATTATGCTGTCTAACTTGTAATGGGAAAAAACTACCTCCACTTTTGCATTTTATGTCATGGAAATATATAACCACAAGCACTGCCACGCTTATCATAATGCTTTGGGTGCAAATAGCCAAGAAATGTAATTGACTGATCGTTAATAAAAAGTATAATTAAGCTATGACACAGCTAATTGTTATAGAGATGAGAGTTTTGCATTAAACGTTGTTGCAGAAATCATACGCACAGAGAAAAACTAAGGCAAAGGTGAGTTCCAAGACAAATATAAAAAGAACGCGGAAATTTATAAATGTCATCGATTTAACGGAATGTACATTGGAGTGGCTGCTGCAATCATCTTAGACCGGTGATCATTACCTTGATCAGTCTATAGGCCGAGGACAAAGCAGAAACCCAGACGAGCATTTCGCAAATAGTCAGTATTGTAGCCAATTTAGATATCAAAACAATTGATATGAAAATTAATGGGTACTTAATCTTGTAATATCAGCAATTCATGCCAAATAAATCATACAAACGTGTGTTAACATTTATGGCAATTTGTATTAGTTTGTTACCAAAATCGTCGCCGCCGCCAACTGATTAAAAATAATCTAGGTTATGCGAACGGAACCGCTTTACCACTAAAAATGTTTTACTACCCAACAAAATACGCCTTGTTGAGGCAGCTTATTTTTGTTTTGTTTTGTGGGAGAGGAGGAGAGGGGTGGGGGGGGGGGGGTCCAGATGTTCTTTCTTGGTTAGGACTCGCTGATCAGGTCTCCACATCAGCACAACTGGAAGAATGGGACGCGATGTGCCACAACCAAACATTCTGTGATCAATCTGTACGCTCACTCCTCAGTATGCATGATAGCTTGGTTTGCACTGTACGATTAGATAGCTTATACTCTCATGGTGTGACTTACACAGCTCCAGGTTGCACTTGCTAACTAGTACGGTGATTATGTTATGGCTTGAGTTTGGAAACTATGTTGAGCGATTTGCAGGCTGGATATACAAAGGTAAAGACCTAGACCAGTTGGTAAGAACTTAGCATACCCAACCACAAGTCATCGTTATTACGCTACACCATAATGTTGCCTTATAGTTAACGCACACTCACAAACTAATATTTCCCCAGTCACCTAAGCTGCCGTATTCGGATGCAGTAAATGGTATGCGCCAGATGCGATTGGATTTATAGTGTGTTGACGAAATATCTATTAGCTGTTTAAATGTATAAATACCCATCATGTGAATGCAACAGATAATGAGGTTCCTAATTCACAACTCTTGAACTACACGGAATAACGAAATGTAAACTTACCCAGGCACGATTACAGAGTGGATGGTCATACCTTGATAGAATCAAAGGCAAAGGATATTCCCTTGGAAAACATGGTTCTTATCTAATTTTCGTTATTACTCTCTCTGCATTCAAGAACGGAAAATATTTGCCTTTAACTGCGGCCAAATTTATAAACAACGCAGTTTTATCGTTAAATTACGTTTTATATGATGTTATCTGCATACATTGTGGTGGTCTTTTTTGTGTCTTTGTGGCTGTTATCTGGGCTACATTCTACTAAGGGCGCTCGATTATTATAGAAACTCGTGCCAACAGAGGCGCTTTGCTAATGTCAGCTTGTCATAATAACTAAAGTTTCGACATAGTGCCGCTCGAATTGGGCCATCTACTGACGGTCAAACAGTTCACCAAAGCCACCAAACAATCGTAGCACATCTAAGTGTTGCTGCGACGTCTGACATGTATGCTAGAAGAGTAATAGACAAATACGATAAGTGCATTTAGTGAACATGTTTGCTCTTGTAGTGATTGCAAAGACCTCGATCAATAGAACTCGCCTTTCCTGAATTTCGGTGCATCTATCATGTGGGCAAATAATTGCTGAACGGAAATACTAGAAGAATTATTGAGTATTATAAGAGAGCACCACAATAATTGTCTAGGTAGCCGCCAGGGTGTGCTAATTTTGATATTGCACATTAATCTACCCACTTCAAATAATGATTGGGTCTCACATTTTTAAAAATTGCTACATGGTAGCAAGTACAGGACTGTTAATGTGTAGTCAATTAGTGGTAGTTTTATGAGACTAGAAATAAGGCTTTGCACACTACAGGATATATTGCATTATATGGCAAAATAGACTCTCAGCTCATCTAGGGGGTTTGTCATAAGATTCCTGGCAAATGAAATGAATTGGAATACCCATTGGCACATTTATACTTACCGCGTGGTTCTAAAAAACAAGATTGCTATAGCTATTCCAATAACCCGACCAAATAATCATCTTCTTGTGAACATACTTTGCAACGTGTCTGAATGAGTAATCTAGTATATGATCCATTTTGAAGGGAGTATTACAGGTGTTGATTTAAATCATGAATTATACAGTTTAATTGCTGCCAAATATACCAGTTGTATCAAGGGTTACCAGACCAGGGAACATAATAGGCGATTTATGTTTAATTAAGTTGATACGTTTTCTATTTGTTGCAGAGTAATACTACAAAAAAAACAAGCACATGGCATGTCGCGCAAAGCAAATAGCAGAAATCACGCAGAAATGTCATACATATTGCAAAACTTTGGGTCCTGTTCTTATAACTGTGCAAGCCAATGTCATTATCTTTGTTATTTAGCCGCACTTGATTACAGCTTTATTGACTGTGAGGTTCTCCTAATTTTAAAAACTGCTCGTCAAAGCATATATCAAAGCATAATTATGTGTTGGTTATCGCGTGGTCACGTGGGTGATATAGGGAAAGAACATGAGGACACGTGGGTCCGAGTGTCTGTCCCCATATCATTCTCGTGACCATGCGATAACATACTTATCAAGATGGCACCTACACACTCCTAATAATGATAATTAGCGTGAACCTATGGTATGTAAGGTATCTGCCTGAGACCTGTTAATATGAGAGGTAGTCACTTAATTCACCGTTCGCCCTCAGCTGCCTGTCTTGATGGCTTCAATTATATGAGATATCGGAGATGTATCTTTTTTCGACATAATGTCTCGAAGGCGCTTCAACCACCAAAACCTGCTGTGTCGGCTTCTCTGTCTTCCCCCCTCCTCAACTGATGCCAAAGCAAGAAATACTACTGACTACTGAGGGGGAAGGACTCCTTCAGAGCGTCATCGAAAGAGCGTTCAAACTCCACTTCAACTGCATAAAATTAATTGTCCATTCAAGTGCAATGCGGAGTGGATGGCGTGTTTGGAGCGTGGCGCTTGGCGGGGTTTTACTGTATTGTTCCTATCATTGGATCAACTAGTATCGACCAGTGACTGTAGTGTTTTAGTGATGATTAGATAAATACTTTAGTATTTATATTTGTTTGTTTTTTTGATTAGAATACGCTTTGATAGTTTGTTTTGTGAGACTAGCGGAACCTTCCCAACTCCGGCAATCAGAGCAACACTGTAGCGCAGTAGACACGGCCCGGCAGGTGTTAGAATTGCGCGCCTCAGCATGATTCCGGGGAGATGGGATAATACCGATGAGCGATACGCAACCAGATTAGCGGCTGGCAAGCAAATGACTCTTGAGAAAACCTTCGTTATAAGACTTGCAAGGTGTGCATAATATTAAGAACCCCGTAGTGTTGCCAAGTTAGAGCAGCGGTGCTCTTTGAGGGACCTTCTCAAATGAAGTTGTCTCTTGGTGATATATCGACACGGTCGCAGTTATCGCATGGCAAACTGCGCGTTTAAGGCGATATGGGAAAAAGACCGAGCTTTTTCTCGAGCTCTGATTGGCTGTGAGTAGGGTGCCATGCGATAAGTTCATTTAACACGATTAGTTGACAAAACGCGTTTGCGTGCCTCTGTATAGCGACGATTTGTTAATATGTCAAAATCGTTATCGGTATATTATGACGTGATTTTGGTTTGTTTACACCACAGACGTAAGCTTACTAGTGCCATTGCAATGCAATTAATTCGCCATTACTGAATAGTGTTTCTGAACGTCGTCTTGCTACCGCGATAAACATCACCATAATACAACACCATTTTAATAATTGCATTTCATAAGACTCGATCCATTTTCTCTGCTCCTGTCCTTTTAATACTCTAATAAATATCTTTCAGAATAAAATACTTCATCTTAAAACATTGTATCAACAATGTTTATGGGGTTGTCCTTCGTGTAAATCTCACCTGTGCCTTCGAAATATTTGTTGATATTATGGAACAATGCATATCCTTTCTTGTTCTTTGCACATATTAAAGTGATAGCCTTGTGATATGCATCGAAAAAACTATTCCTTCTGTGACAACTCTGCAAACGAAATGGCTAGGTAAGGGTATCGCTATGTCTATGTCTGTGAAAAAGAATTTATGTACACTATTCTAAAATAAAGAGCATTGGTAAATTAGATGCGTTGCATGTATGTGGCAAACTACAGGCTACGGAGGTACATTTGCATTTTGAGGGGGCTCAATATCTCGGTAGTCGAAAGTCATTACAAGCTTATTCCGAAGGCGTTTTCTTGAACATCTCTCTCGCTCGGCCTCAATTATGTAAAACCAACGTTTTCAACGTAAAGTACCTAATGTTACTAAAAGGTGGGCCGTAAAGGTAATTCCCAAGCGATCATGGATCAAATTATGGCCATAAAAGGGTGATGTATTACGTCAAGCTCCATTACGTAAATCCATTTTTTTGTGAAAGATTAGCTATTGCACGACAGCTTACCATACATCTTGTATAAGACGGCTGTATATTTGGCAATTGGCTAAGAATCATAATCATCTTGAAGAGCTGTCGTGCAGAAATCCTTTGGGCCTTATAAGGATTATAGCCTAATTGCGAAGAGACTTCCATGAGGGAGAGCTGCTGTCGCCCATTAGTTCGTTAGTGCATAGCAATTAGACAATCAATTTGTTTGCCAAAACGTGCTACACTGACATTTAAAGAGTTTGCCTTCATACAGCACATTGAGACCCTAATGACCGCTGTATGTTACAAGAAAACATAAATATATGTAGCGAATATGAAGGCTTCATATTCTTGTATTAATAAATATTGTAGTTAATATGCACTTATTATGCTTTTTTTGGTTTCTCTCGAAGTTCTTGGGGTTTGTCGCGCTTAATTAAGAGCGTGATTTACATTAAATAGATTCTTTCGTCGTTGCATCTCGCAATTCTTATGATACTCTATGAACTACTTGGAGGAAACTTTTATTTTTATCAGAAAATATTTTAATAAACGAGCACGCCACTACGTCGACAAAACACATGTATGCACATACTCGTGACGTATCAGTTCTAGGCCAATGCAATAACATAACTTGAACAAAATTTATTGCTAGATATGGGCTTTTCGAAGGTTCAATTACATCCTAAAGTAAGGACTAGTCACGATTATCTCTACCGTGTTTTACTAGTTTTTTGTCAGCCAGAGTCTATTTGCATTGAGCACTTTATCTTAAAATAGTGCATCCGGCTACTTTGTCATAAGTAGGAAACAGTATGAATATCCCGGGTTTGAGTTCAGTCATTGCTTTCTTTTAGTAGCACATTGATGGTGAAAACGTTCTTAACTCAAAGCATATCTAAGATAATGGTAGTTCGAAACGTGATAACGTTTTAGCCTCTATTGTACTATAGAATCCCTTTTAAGACATACATTTACATTTCAGGGATACTTCATCTTTTATAACTTACAACATCCGTGCAAGTGAGCGTAGCGGTCAATGAACTGATTTGGCAATAGATAAGGATTTATGAGTTCACTCTCCTTTACAAATAGCCAAATGTTTGCAAATTATTATGTTTTTGGTTTCATCTACGTGAAAAAGTGACTCGTTATTTACATCTTATTGGTATTAAAAATGCCCACTTGTCCAAAACTTACCTATACCTTAGCTTTCAAAAATGTGCAAGCCAGTAGCAAACGGGTCAATTATCTTCGCATACCCTGTTTCGTTGTAGCTTAGTATTACTATCGCGCACAAGCAGCTCGTTTTCAGCCAGGTTGACTAAAAGTCGTTTCGCAAGCCATTTTTGACTACTCGATACATTCTGTTTGATATTGGGCATCGTGCAAGCGCTAACAAAATTAGCCCAAGATCAATGACTTATGTTGTCATTTTGGAAGGTACTTTATTATGAGTCAGTGAAGTTACATGTTCACAGCAGATTTGTTATAGGCCATTCATCTTTAATTATAAATGATAACGCTAACGCAATGTTTGATATATCATTCACCTTTGTAACACGCCTACGTGAATGCGTAAAAGGTATTATCTACTGCACTGATTGCATTATGCTTGCTGAAGGCATGATCTGATAATCTACACGCCTGTATTACTATCATGAATAATTAATCACAATGCAGATGCCGCTATTGACTCAATAACCAACAAATTCCATACTTTGAGCATAGTTTGATTGGTTAGATATTGAGTTCGTTACCAGCTCTGGCTGCATAAGCAACATGCAACGTAAATTCAAGGTACCGAAGTGTAATTCCGCATAATTACTTTATGTTTGCAATCAATCTGCCCTGTTTTTCTGTCTGAACAAATCGAATCTCACAGTTTTATATGCGTCATTCAACATCCCAAATTAAAGTCAACAATCATTGATGTATCAGATCTAAACAGCACTGCAACAAAGTGCAACAAGTGGGTTCGATATCATAACAAACGTAGCTAGCCAATATTTCTATTTGTACTACTTGTCCGTCAGATTATAATCCATTTAATTAGATCTATAATCAATCATTGCAATACAACAAGCAAAACAATGATATGAACAACAGCAATGAGCTGTCCCACAAACGGAATCCATTTGTGCGTTGTGCCAATACAGTGAAGTTGCTTGCTTTGAAGTAGGTACATCTAGGAATTTTGTGCCTCTTTTCTATTAACCAAATAGATTGAGTATATCTCGATGTATGAACTCGGACTTGTTTGATCTGCGGCACCGCAACAAGGCTCGTCTTGACGATAACTGACTCAATTGATGGGGAAATTTCGTTACGATTGAATGACCAATTGTATAGCATCGACCTAAAACCAGTCAAATTGGCAGCTAGTCCGGACTATCTAGTTACCATAACAACTCTTACCCATACTGCTTCAATGAAACTTCCCTTATATGGCTTGGACAGGACCTCTGATCTATTGGTGTCATTGCTACAGCGATAATAACGACGTAGAAAGAACGCAGATCTGTTTTATTTTCAGGAATTCGTACTTGCATTAACAGGTTACATAAAATCTATATCTAAATTCAGAACCCCCAAGTCATCGGTGTCAGAACCGCTGTCCGACCGGTAACTTGAAACAGCTAACGATATACATATTGCTGCAGTTTGTCACTTTGTTATGCCGCTTACATTGAAATCGCAATCATTCGAAAGCAAGCCGTAAGTTAAGGAATGCAAAATCCATTTATCTCCATTGGAAGTTGAATGAACCCTGCATGTGTACCTCACAGCTGAAATTAAATGTAACTGCATGCACCCATTGTCTACATTATGCATTAGTATGTTTGGATAACTCGTGGAACATTCAAGCAATGCTGGTCGATTTAAAATGGTTGATGTACTTTTATTGGTCAAAATTTGTACGAGGCTCACAGATTGAGTGATTTTGGTTGGGGTTAGTTGCGCATCCAGTATGCTCCCAGAATAGGTCGATAACTCCCTGATAATTACAGACTTTGCTTTACGGTTTGCCATCGGTCGATTGTCTTGGTCAGCAAAATCTTTGTGTTTGTATCGAAAGGTCGAGAAATGCAGGTTATTGACTTCCAAGATGCTTTCTGTAGAAAGAATCGTTGAAAAAGCGCAAGACAATTTTCACCTCATGCTTATTGTCTGACTATAGCACCACGTCTACGACTGGGCTAATCTCTGTCAACCGATAAGCAAGTTTGTCAAACAGCTATGGCCGGCCACTTCCAATTTGGCTAGAACCGCCGTGTGATTACCTATTCAGTTTTCGTTACTCGCCTGTTTGACTCCGCCTTGGTGTGAATGCTCCATAAATTGATATGAAGTACTCTGCGATAATGATACAGCAATATTCCGCAGCTTTGGTGATTCATAGCTTGAATCAGATTTCTTTTCAATAAAGCATGGCTGGTTGTTTTGCAAAAGACACGGGTTTGACTGTGTGAAGGTAGCTGCTCCTTGCCCCAATCAACGTTTTCTAGCACCTTACAAGTTTAGTATTTGGTCGATTCGTTTAGCTGTACCATGGCTTACAAATAGCGAACTGAACAAACCACAATCTGAATTTCCACGATGATGGCCTAGAACAATATATAGCGTTATCGTGCTTCACATTCATGAAGGGTTATGTTTGGTTGAAATGAACTCATCAGCGGTCCGTGCTGTTGTTGTTTTCTTGTTAGGGTTGTGAATAGTGCACATCAGTGTATTAGATTATGGCAAACATGAACGCAAAAATGGTACTCTGTGGTTGATTAACCAAGCGCCCCTCGGTCAAAATGATTAAGTCAAGAATATTCCTAACTCTAGTTAGTTCAGACGTATGCTGATATCCAAAGTTCTCTTAGACTTGTGACCTGTCGGCCTGCAGAATGGTTTTGCCAGTTTATATCTGCAAAGTTAAAATCAGCCACAAACACACATTGCCTGTCTGCAACAAATGACAGCAATAATTGGTACTCATATATGATCCATTTTGTCTGTACCTTTCTTGTCGGCATGAATTCATAACATGTTTTTCCTCTTTTTGATCATTTAACCACAAATGGTTTCTTATGTCCCATTGCAAATTTTATGGTCATGCTTTTGGACTGATCACATTCTGTTTAGGAATTTTTAGTCAAGTTTGCGTACATACATCCACATAGCAACAGGTATGGGTGGCTGCGGCATAGCACGCACAGTGATTTAAGGTTGTGCAGATATAAAATGCTATGAGCAAGGACCGTCATGAACCATGCCATTTACCTGAAAGCTGATACACGTGCACAAATAGTATGTATGAACTCTGTGCATGGCCAGCCTCCCACCAAAAATGAAGTAACTATCAAATATACTTGTCACAGTCATCCTACGCTACTCCCTACTCACTAATTGCCAAAAAAGTGCAGTACTTACAATCGATTAGTTACTACCACCGGCAGTCTTGCGACACAGGTCACTGGTGGCCATTGCAATTGGAAATATACAAGACGCATGTCAGGATTACAATGTTACGAGTGCTTCCAATCCATTCTGCCACTAGCAGACTTTGATGCCTAATACAGTTGCGTTAGTGTTATGAATGACCAGTTTCAGGCCGAATGATGCGGTTAAGTGATGCATAAAACGTTTTGTACGTTCCTGGCACTTATGTTTTAAATGTATCACTGTTTGTAGACATCAGTAGTCACTACGAAGTAGCCTGGTTACAGCACGATATGTTTACATTACCTGGTGAATGGAACCTGCATATTGCGGTGTCCTTGCCCCAGACGGAGGGTAATTATTGCGTATAACGTCAATCAATACTATAGAAAGAACTGTGATTTCATGTTAAAACAACTTAACCAAATCCGTTGCATCAATACCGTCTAGTTTGTTTGTTCATCAGGCATGGAGCACATTACTTACATTTGCATTTTCACACCTCACATCGATTAACGTTATTGCACCCACCGCCAATTCTTCGTTGAATGAACCAAACCTCACATTCGTCTTTGTGAAAAGATTCCTGAAGCTTTCAAAAACAGAAGCGAACCGAAACATGTCTCGTGCTATAGGCTATAAATATAACTTGGTAAGGTTTTGACATGAGTCATATTTTTGGAAAAATGGTATTTTGGTAACAACTATGATTTGGGACATTCGCTACAGAAAAATAAACGGAATATTAGCAACAACATTGTGACAACTTCTTCATTAACGTTATTACGGTAGCGTGATTCTTTGTTCAACTCTGTAGTGATGGCAAGTTAGCTTAAAGAGCACTAATTGTTCCCCATATGACTTTCAGCTGTCATCTCAGCATAATTAATGCACTGTAGTAAGCACACAGGCTATCCCAATCAACTCATGGAAATAGAAGGCACAAAAGGCATGGCTTTTTAAATGGTAACCAGTTGCAAGAGCCACTGTGGCTGAACTGGCATATCACATCGCAGTTTTATGCATAAATATGTGATACAAGAGAATGTTGACTTTCAAGGCCGTTTTTTTTTTGTACCTAGAATGATGTTTTAAAGTTATCATCACCATGTCTCTCAGCAAGTTTCTATTGTATGCGCAAGTACCGTTCGGTGGACCTGATTAAGCTATAAGTGAAATTGACGTTGATGGGCATGTCGGCTATCACTAGCAGACAATCAGAGTGGAATGAAGCATATCTCTAAAATAAGATTAATGATGATCGTCTGTTCTGTTAATTAAATGATTCATAGTCGCAATAAGGGAGCTGATCGTGTGGTGTGGCTTGCTTTCTACACCGCTGTATAGCTGATGTAAAAATGCTACGCCGATTTAATAATATCTGGTTAGCGTTTGCATTTGCGTGGTATATCGATCAAATGGTCCTTAAGGTTTAGTGCAATTACCTAAGTATTGTTTGTAATTTTATGGCAAATGATTTGCTAATTGGGAAAGAGCCCACTGCCTATTGTTGTAGCACTTCAACGTTTTTATTTCTCAAAGATTATAAATAGGTTATACCATATGACAATCGCTTAAAAGCAGCCGGCTATTCCACAGATAAGCCAATGGTCGTCATGAACAGTATTTAAGGTGGAGGTCCAGTGCGGTTTGCTTTTACAATGCTGAATCGTTTGGCTACCCGTTGGATGAAGTTAGCAATTGCCATTTCAGAATAAGTATGAATTATCGTACATTTGAGTTTTGTGGAGATGTGAGAGTTGAATGGAAATTTGTATTCGGATGGTAACGGACTCATGTAAATGGAAAACAGCATACGCATCGCCAATAACAAGAGATAGAATTATGACGTCACTGCTTACTGTAACTTTAATCGACGCGCATTTGGAAATATTGAAGAATTGAATGGCGCAATATGCAATCAATGCTAACTATCACATCTGGTTAAATGAAGTGCATGCAGTAAATCAGAAAAAGTGGATAGTAATAAATAAAATTGCTCCTTACCACTTGAGTGAAGCGCAAAGTGCAATTTACCGGTGTCGGGTAATGACAGCTGAAATGAATGCTTGCATAGCGCCAGACGTCTCTTTGATACTGTACATAGCTAACGAAAATCCATGAACTTATAAAATCCCCCTTCAAAAACACTCACCCGCCTCGTATTCTTCACAGGCATATTTATATTTGTGATTTTGTGTTTGTCCTCCTGGTTAGATGATACGATATTCAAAAAAAAAACAAATCCAAGGAAGAACACACCACGTAAACCCTGCACGATGTATCGTCATCAGTGCGAAGCATTTAAGGGAGTGTGGTTATTATATCGGAAGCAACATTAGTCCTCATACAACAACCTTTGTATGCTAGGTATCCACGTAAAAGGTGTTTGCAACACCACTCCCGTGATGTATGAACATATTGGTTTAAGCATTTGTGAACAATCTCACCAAATTGTTGGGTTTATCCCTCGAATATTCTTAAGCCGGTATTAAGGCCAACGGCAGTAATTTATTCTCTATATTTGGCTAGTCCATCATCGTAATTTTGCTCTCAATGAAGTAATTGTTCTTGAGCTACTTAACATAGCCTGTCCTTTTTCGTAACGACGCCGAAGAGTTTTGTCTCTTTGCTTCAAAAAGTGAACAATGCATTGGGACTAACCTGCTGGCACAACCATTTCAAATGATGTGGTGTGCTGTACGTCGCAGTGCATCTGATTATACCACAAAATGCACTTTGGGGGATATTCTTCTGTCAAATACATGATTAAACAATGACTCTGACCAAACATGGATAGGTTCGTTTTCCATAGAAAGCACGAAACAGCCATTATTGATCATCTTCAAAGAGGATTGTGCTATTCAAGCCACATGGCCAGTTCAATGCACATTTCTTCAGAATATATTCACATTTACTATGTCATCGATATCGATAGTGGACAACATTGTACGTACGAGTACATAAAGTCTTCACCGTAGGCAGTATCTTAGACACTGCTTTAAATGCAATTAATGTTTTATTATTAAAAACCAGGCAATTATTACCATGAACGTATTCCAACCTTACGTCCACAATCTTAGAGATTGTCATGTGTCTAAGGATGGATCCACTCGCAATGACCAACACGCTCGTGACTTCAATCAAAACCTTTCGGAAACGGTACAAACTTAACCTAGCCCATTGCTACACCAGCCAATTGCTTTTATTGAAATCGCTCCTATAAACAACCAGCATGTATCTGGAGCTTGTGAAATGTAATGGCAAGCGCCTATTCAGGAGAAAGGGTTCTGTGATGGCATCTTGATGGTGAAAAAACATACTACTGCTGATTGCCTTTTGATAATCAGGATTAATTCAAACACAATTGTACATCACACGCATGGAACGAGACAAGGAGTATCCAAGCAAATAGACCGCCACTCCCTAGGCAAGCAGGTGTGGCTTATGATTTTCGATGTGAGCGGAATCCTATAAGCTACAGTGATGTATACATCAATATCAATCTCAATTAATCTATCAGTAAAATGTTCCAAGCCATGCTTTTAAGCGAGTATATGATGTCTGTACCTCTTCAACCGATATTATATCGATATTCTCTGCCTTACCCTGTTCAAATCGTGTTCTGATGCTTAGACCATGACCTGCGTCGACTAGAGTTAATTATCCATTGGTTCATTATGACTCATTAAGTCACTCGTTTGGATCTCCTACACTTGCAAAGCCACAGTCATGGCATGGATGGTCTTGCTTCATTTAGGTATTTTGTGTTCATTCGTACTTTGCTGTGGCACGGTACACGTTTAAATCACTTTGAATAATACTCTTGTATTATTACTGGTGATGAGTATAAAGAACTGACAATATCCACAGTTCGTAAGGTTAAATTTGCCATATAAAGTCTGTGTTAAAAACTCGTTTTGTTAGCATGTTGTTCATATAATAGTTCTCCTTCACTGATTTAATTGTCGACACGAAGGCTTACTAATTTATAATGTAACACGTTGTCTCATTCACTATTTCAGCAACATGCGTTGTTATTTTCTTAATTATACCTAACAAACCTATATGGGTTTTTTAAAACAACAAACACATTGTCACATCCTTGTTATAATTATCCTACTCAGCCTGCACAGCGGCTGTATTCGATTATCAAGGAGACGGTATCGGCTCAGTATATATATATACCCGTAGATCTATGAACCTGTATGACTCTGGGTGTATATTGTTCTTAAACCCTCGTTAGCTGCTGTTTTAACATGTTGTAACATTCTTCACAAATACACATTTTGTAGACTGATGTACGTATCCTGTTTGTAAAAGTTGTTCACTCTTTAGTGCCTCAGAGTCGTACGTTTACAAGAGCGGCTTCCATTGCGAATTACTTGTGACACAGCTAGATTTTGCCACGTGATCTTGTACTTCTACTCAGCGTCCGGTATATAGAACAAAAATACCTGATGTCTATTTGGCATATTATGTAACAAGATTTATAATTAAACATTTCGTTTTGTTTTTATAAGCATAAGAATAAAGCGACTTATATCATTGCATTGTTAATGTGTGGTGAAGAGAATGCCATTCTGTAGTGTTCAAAGCTAATGGCTAGTAAATACTTAATCTATCATACCTTAAAGTTATGCCTCCATATACGTGTTAGGGTCTTTGCAAATAATTCATGACCAAACTGAACAATGGCCATCATAATTATCTTATTCATGTGCTTATAATGCAAAAGGGCAAAATGAATGTACTACTACACTTTACCTGAAGTACATCTTAGGATTGTTAAATGTGGCACATATTCACTAAAATCATATGTCACCTGCAATAGTTCACGGTATATCGCACCCAAAGGTTGGTGTCGTTAAATTAATGTTATTGCGTCTATATGCAGGTGAATTCGGCTCAGCCAAGTATCGCTAACTTGCAAACCAGGATATGAAAATGGGTGAAACATTTCTTAATGATGTGTTTAAAACTCGCTTGCTTTGTCACAGCAACAACTAATATTATATTGAACCAGATAACTAATCAAACTATGAATAATCGTTCATAGACATAGACTCTCAGTAGAGATAAAGTTAATTTTACCAGTCAAATCAGGATATTACTATAACATATTTACACGCTTGCTATTAGGCGGCAAATAAATAAACTCTCCCTATAAAATATTTTGCACAAGTTAGAACAACAAATCGCTGGAATAGCAGATATATATATATTTATATATATGCACATATATATATTTATATATATATATGTACATATATATATTTATATATATATAAATATTCATAAATATATGTATGTATATATATATGAATATATATATATATACATATATATATATATACATATATTTATATATATATATTTATATATCCATAAATGTGCATATATATATCCATATATGTGTATATATGTAGATATATGTATATATATATATATATATATATATATATATATATATATATATATATATATATTCATATATATTTTATGTATATATTTATGTATATATGTATATGTATATATATATATATATATATATATATAAAAGATATATATATATATATATTGATATATTTATATATAACTATATATATGTACATATATATATATATTTGGCGAGTAGCACTACTCGAAGAACGAGACCTTTAAATTGTCACTGATTAGCCCATAACTTACCATCCACTTTCACTTGTCAGGAAGATTACGGTTTGACCGAGAAATGCGTCAAAGTCATTTGTCTCTAATTACCTGAACGCCAATTAGATGTTGCACCTCTGTGATAGTATGGGGATCAGCATCAGATTGTTTCCAATTCTATGCTTATAGTCAGTAAATTTTACACTTTCATAGATTTTAATATATCAACGTAAGTTTGAAAACGTCAGCCGTTCGAACTGGGGTACTTGTACTGGGGACAAACCAATCTTTTAGAATAGCACCAAATCATACCGCTTGTTACATGCACCAAAGAAAATTTGTTAAGGCAGTTGTTGATAATAACAGTCACATATTTGCATCCATTCATCATCTTAGTTTTTCTTTTATTGTTAGTAATCAATGATACATTATTTACAAGTATATTTAAGGTGAAAGGCACACGTCATTTACAACGGCTATAAATTAATGACCATAAATATATCATACACTGCAATTTCGTCACGTGTGTTTTTATATCAAACAAAATTTTTGCTGTGCTAAAAAAGGCATCCTATTAAATCTACTGTCAAGCATATGAGCCAGTGTAAAAGAAACATTATTAATCGGTTCAATTGCACTATCATCATATATTTCTAGGCTGTTCAATATCTATTGCAGGCTTGCATATTTAATTTCATTCGTCAGCTTAACACAATTAACGTTCTTGATAGGTATTGTTATCGTTGGTTTGTCTCGGACAGTTACCACAATTCAAAACTCAAAACAATATCAAACAAAGGGTATGACATCCTCATCTGATCTAATCTAATCACATTATAAAAATATTTGATCTATGGTGGGGCACCTGAAGCCGTTGTTACATGTTTGATGATAACCTAGAAAACGGATTCAACATTGGAATGCTTTATAAATCCGGTGAAGACGTGACGGATATGCATTGTCTACAGTAAATGTTAACATAGATCCTAGGTAATTATAACTGTGCTCCGGCTCAGGCTATTAACAAACGATAACGATGAATGCCCATTTGGTAAGTAAAAAACCGTTTATTGCCCCATAACAGGTGTTAGGTACGATGTTAGATAAATAAGTGTAATATCTTGTAGCTCTAATATCATGTAGCCCTGATATTTTGCATCAATCACTACAAGCTATTTCGAGCATCGATCTAGTTACATCAGCCGATAAGGAGTACACTATGTACGCCATACAAAAGATTGTCATCTACTGCAGTCGTGATGGCAATAAACATTATTTACGTGCAGTCATTCACCAATGGGAATTGCTCTCCTGCAATAGTCGCCAACACAACGCCGTGCAGTAAAACGATCCTTGTTTTCGAACATAGAGAATAATCAGTCACAGTTGCACATTGCACCAGCATTTTTTGTGCATATCATTGTTTTAGCAGTAGTCACGTGCTTATTTTGCAAACACTGTCGTCCGGATATAAACCCAGCCTATGCAACTTATATTGATATTGAATAGACTGTGCTTGGTTTGGTTGGGCCAGTGTTTTGATTTCGACGTCTTTAATTAGTTAGTGGTTTGACCGCTTTCGGTTGGCTGCTTTAGTGCTAAAAGGTAAAAAATAATTTGTATTTTGCGCCTACCGAGGCAGTGTAACAGAAGCACACATTATGGACAAACATGTTTGCTACCTTTGCAAACAAAGGTATTCCACGAATTGACATAAGTAAGGCCATTGGGCGGATAGGTCTCGAATGGATCAAAGCGTATTATGAAAGCGCTTTTTCGTCAGGCTAATTCAATCCCGTGTAACTGCAAACAAAGAGAGATAAAAACAGCAGTTCGACGAAGCTGTGATCAACGCGTCTATTGGTTAATACGTCATTTGATTTATAGATAATGCAGAGTACAGAAAACTATCGTTAATTAACAGAAGTCACAAGAGAGTCTTTAGGGACATATTTCATATTTTCATGCAAGTAAGAACAGTGATGTCACAATGCAGAGTTCAAATTAGATCTGACAGCATTGCGCTGATTTACAATACAAATCGACTCTGTAGCAAATATGCGAGTGCACTCCCTAACACTACAGTTTGAACTGATAAACAGCTTGATAAATAAAGGGTACTGACATTGAAAACGATCTTACATAGACTGTCAGCAGGACTATTAATATTGCCAGGCTAATGAGCACATTGCCACTGATTTGCTTTCAGCCTGTAAAAGCAAACGAATAGTCCTAGCTCAATGGTCACATTCTTCGCTGGTGTTAAAAGCAAACCAAGCAAGAGTATAAATATGCATGATTCATACATTTACCTAGCCAAATGTTATGATCGTTCAAGGCGATCTAATTCAAGCGAATTTTATTCTTAACTTGCAACAATGAAGAGCACGACCTTTCTAATGCAACTATTTAATAAAAAATAAACGATTTCGTGGTTTGAAGGATTGTAACCCATTCATGCATTGATTATGTCTTTAAATAGGGATTTGTTGGTGTAACTGTCCAGTATTGATGGCATTTAAATGAGCCAGAAGTTTAAAATATATATATACATTACAATATATACACTTCAGGATGTATTTATGGTTTCTAGCAGCAGAAATTATAAACAGAGAACTGCTTTGTATGATTAGCTTCTTACTTACATATACCGCAGATTAATATATTTTAGCGACATTGAGACGCAGTCTCTTACTATACTAGTGATCCAAGTCGAGTGTCATATCTGCTACTTGTGGGCTAGATTTTTAAGTTGAATCATGTTGCCGTTGTTTATACTCAAGAAGGACAATGGCTAACATATGACGAGGCTGAAATACATCCTCATTTTGTTCATGATGTCTGTTTATAAGAGTCAAATTCATTAGCAAATACCACTAAAAAAATTAATGGCACAATAAAGGCGCCACTGTGCAGTACATCATTCAACAACGATATGTCATTAAAGCAGTGGTTTGATATTGAATGGATATTTATGCATCTTCACAGTGCGACTGCTCCGGGCAAAAGAACATAATTGCTTCATAGGTTTAAACATTCGAACAACGCAGTCGGGAGACATCATACAATTAGTAAATTTTATGCGCAACACTGATCATAGTAGTCAATTGTTTTGCAGATAGAGAGCAAATAAAACAGCACGTTTTTATATTCACCGCATTTTGGTTGACAGTAATTGTTGCTCTCTACATCAGCATAAAATTAGGTATTAAATCCCCTAATATTGCGGACCAACTCGTACATATTTTGCACAATGTCAATTGTTTTCTCTGCCATCTCGGTGATCATTCTATGTGAAGGAACATTTATGCTTCTGATAAATTCGTCTAAAAAATTGTTCTGGGGATATACGAATTACAGTATTCCCATATGAGCAAACCAATCTTGCTTGGGAAACAGAAAGCGAACGAGTGGAAACATTAATCTGCGTTTCTCATATTAAACTGCTTTTCAAAGTATCATTATGCAATAACACGTGTCTGTTTCGGATCGTTATATTGAAAGAATAATCGGATGCATATTATAAACAAAAACGACATATTGCCCCAACTAACGAGCTGTCAGTGCCATTATTTAATCAGAATGTAGGCGACGGTGCGTTGATGAACTTCATAAACACGCGAGTATGTATCAAAACTTACATAGGTTGCACAATTGCATTGGTAAAGGCTGAGGAGATACGCCCTTAATTCCAATAAATAATGCAAAAGACACCAAGGTGTGCGAGAAAACGTAAATCAGGAAAATGTTCTGAGATAGGGGTAGGGTGGTAACATATTGCCAGAAAATTGATTCAAAAAATGTATACACAGATGCGTGTTTATCGTTGAGCAGACAACGGCAAGCAACTAAAATAGCGATTGAAGGAACATCCTAGCATGCGTTTACCTCAACAAGGTTAAGGGCAGCAATTCAAAACAGTCAGCAGTTACTAAATATCAAGTGTGTCTCTTCGGACAAAACTAAGTCAAGCTAACAATCCAGATTCGCTTTGCATTTATTAAGACACTATCAGACAATAGGCTATTCCCAGTACGCAAATTAGTACATGGCTGATTGTGGAGAATATATAGCCTATGTAAATTCAATATAATAAATATTGATGTCCACCATATCCCCATCGAAGCTGACAATATGTGACACAAAATTGCTTTTCTCAGGTGTCAAGTGCTACCATCTCATATCTCTATCTCTATTGGCGAACCCGACATATTATCAAACATGGATTATTGAGCGTTTTCATTAGGCACTGTTTTATTGCCTGAAACATGTATGTCAGCTACAGCACACACACAATTAGGTAACTCCACTGAGTCGGATTCCGATTGTAACCTTGCTTTGCTCGTAAAACCAATTTAAATCGACAATATCGTTCTGGCAATGCACACAAAGAGTGACTAAATTATAATGAACCTTGAATGAATCATAGTACTCATAGCTGATATGTAGTATGAAGAACATAAACGCAATAAACTGCGGCTCGTCGGGGACAAAGGAGCCTTGGTCATTCCGCCATACTAAGCCATTACATCTCCGCTGTCGGATGCAGCAGGATCTACTTTCCTACCAACAATACCATCAATAATAACTACAACTAGAAAATATTAAACATTTGTCAATTCGAAAATAAAGTGCGTAATATTTAAAGTATTCGACTGCGTTTTAATTGTAAAAAGAGTAAATAAAACAAATGAAACGGTGGAAAAAAATATGCAAGTCTACCACCCACAAATTGCAATCCATCAAGATATTCAAAGTACTATTTCAACCGCATCCGTTACCATCCAGCAAACTTGATCAACATTGTCAAAAGCAGCTGGCAGAAAATTACAATTGCTCCCCGTCAGCGGCGTTATATATGTGAATGGCAAGCCTTGCCAAAGCCACGTTATGCTAATGCTCTGAGTGCATTGTAAAAAATCCTAGGATGCATTACAGTGGGGCCTGTCATGTTCCATCATATTCTAGACGAATACTGGGCTGCATCATCGAGCGCAAACATGCACCCTACACTAAATAATTGACGCCAAAGAGGTTAGAAAAACACACCTAATTTTTGACACCTGGCATCTAACAATATACCATGACCGCTCAGCATCATAAAATATAAAACTGGCCTTTATAATGCATAGTACATCTGAAAACTAACATGGTAAATCTCCATGGAATTGTTTGCACTTTCCTTTTTTCAAATGGAGCTCCTTAAAAGTTTATATCCGCTTTGTATACGAACCTGGCTAAACTGAGCCTTTATACATGGGCCCTGATGGCACCTCTTCGTGCGCTAGTCGCTCCTAACTAAATAACGCCAAAAATTACCTAATTATGGTGAGTGATACGGGAAGGGTGATTTATTCGACGTCTTGCACTATGCTGATCACGTTGTAAGTGGCATAATCCAACTTTATTGTAGGCATGCATTTAGTTTAAAGTCAATACAGTTTGAGACGGAACAACCAAAGGTCGATTTCAGCTTATGCCACTAATGAGTTTAACTTTGAGAATGAGCACACTGAATTTCCGCGTTGCATGCTCTAAAGCAAAATTCCAAAAGGATTCCTAGCATTTTGCTCCATGCTAATGGACTTTTTTCGTGGATCAATGGTATGGACATCGTATTCAAATTGCAAATACTGTTGTTCTTAACAGCTAAAGACATTTTAAACAACAACTGACAATCTTCTGGCCTACTAATAGAGAATAAAGTATAGAGATAGAGATATATAGATATAGAGAGCCTAGAGAGAGAGAGAGATATATATATAGAGAGAGATAGATATATATAGATATATATATATATATATATAGATATATAGATATATATATATATATATATATATAGTATATATATATATATATATATATATATATATATATGTATATCTGAGTGAGAGAGAGATATATATTTATATATATAGATGTGTATATATACTACTGTGTTAATAAAGTAGCGCGGCTCAGGATATGTATATATACATAGAGATATATATATATATATATATATATATATATATATATATATATATCTATATATATAGATCTATGTATATATATATCTATATATACATAAATATCTATATATATATATATGTATATGTATATATATATTTTATATGTGTATATATACTATATATGTATATATATATTTATCTTTTATATATATATATATTCTATATTTATATATATATATATATGTGCATATATTTATATACATATCAATATATATCAATGTTTTTATATATATATATAAATATATTTATCTCTATATACTTATATATATATTATATATAAATATATTTTTTGGCAAATGTCACTGAATGTTTTCTGACATGTATATATGTCCTTCATTATCATGCTATGCCCTAGATAGATCTAGTATTTATATATATCTCATGCTCTATCTCTATATCGTTTGTAGCCAGGTCATGACTGGCAACGATTTTATGGCCAGTGCTAGGAGCTTGATTCCTTGATTGCATCATTCTAATTAATCATTAGCTCGAATAAAACAGGGGGTAAAAAGCACTGCACTCATCAACTCTGTGCTCTGTGTTTTTAGGGATATTTAGAACACACACACGATAATGTCACGCATATTCACTGACACAATACATTCAATGCCGATCGCATTGGCTGTTGTTTTTATTGTGTCATAAGCAATGCACAAAAATACATTTTAGGAGCATATTGTGGTATTTTATTCTGATGGGTTTGCTTCAGTGATACAAACAAATGGTTTCATTATTTATTACCATCTAATTATCAATACCTCCGTGTGTTTGCAGTCATAAATAAACAATGAAGCACAATCAAGGGAGATGCATTACAAAGAAGACATTTGCGTCGTGTTGAATCTGCTGAAAATAACAAGCATTTCTCTAGAATTATATGACTCAACCTGCATTCATCTATGCTTAACTATCATCATACATGCATATGACTGTGGATTTGTATTGCTGCGCACAAAGTCAACCATAGAAAGTGAAATACCCACTGCCGTCCTTTTGTCTATTATGTCAAAGCAATTACCACATTAGCATGAACAATTACTGTTTTTTGGTGCTGCCTCCACCTGCTATCAGATCAATTTCCCCCTGAAAGCCGAATAAACCGACAACGCTTGTAAGGCCTTTCATTGTGCTATCAGGAATGTAAGTAGAATTTTGTCGATGTTCAACCAAGCCGCAACTCCTGAAATGGAGCTGCGCTGAGATGATCAGCTGTTGGTCCAATATCTGTATTATGGGTCAATGGCAAAGCCAGAGGTTGCAGTTGGAAAATTGTTGTCTGACGAAACAATCAAATACACCAGGAAACCCTGCTATGTAGTACGAGTTTATATTTAGATACGAGCTATTTCGATAATATCGTCACTATGAGAATGCCAAATAGGCCACGGGTTAGCTTAGCTAATGACAACGCGTCGTCTGAGATTCTTGGACAACTACATTGTTTAAGTAACAGCTTAAGTTTGAAAACAATATTGTGCGATTTACTGGCTGGACATACAAAAGCGAAGACCCGGATAGGATCTACAAATGTTCAAACGCAAGTCATTGTTATCACGCTACACTACAATGTTGCCATGTGGTTAAGCTACACTCACAAAATAAGTCCAACATTGCCTCAATCACCAAATTGCAGTATTCGGATGCACCAAATGAAGTGCGCAGGACGCAATTGACTCTATAGGATAATGAGGTTACTAATCCACATCTCCACAAATACACAGACTACATAACGATATGTAAACTTACCCAGACACACATGAAACGTTAATGGCCATACCTTGATTATTTGCAATTAAACAAAAGGCAACGGATATTCCATTCCAAAACATGCTTCTTAATAATATTGTTGTACATGCAATACCAAAGCAAATACTGCGATATACACAATTCACTTTGCACATTTTTAGCCACTATTGTGTAATGCATGTAATGCTATGTCTGATTACACTCAGGAGATTCAAAAAACATTTTCAGTAGCATATATAGATAACGGTTCAAGTCTGCATTGATAACAATTCATTGAGCTAATACTTTTGTGATACAATGAACGCTTGAAACCGGTCACATGCATCATATATTGCTGCGCTATGGTAATAGCTGTGATTATGACGCCGAAGGTGAGGATCAGCGGTAAGCAAACGATCACCATAGAACAATACAAAAACGGGTGGAATCTCTTTAATATAACGTGTTTATATATTTCTTTATATTATATATAAGCGCAGTGATGTTAATATGCGTGCTGCATTAAGACGATTGCACGATGTTTGCCCTCTCCTTAAGGGTTACACCAAAATAATTGCTTTAGGCATGTCACGTTGATAAGAAATCAATGAAATTACAACCGTGGAGTAATAAGTACCATATTTAGCAGATACTAACCGATGTATGTGAATTGAGCAACGCATGATTATATACGTTCGCCATCTAGTCAACAAACATTTGTGTGTGACTCGAATATGGTGTGACGGTAACGCAGCAACAGCAAAAATACTGAACATTCAAACGAAGGAACCCTTGAGCATACACAAATAAATACGTAGAGGACAAATTATGTAACATAGTGCTTGATGTTTTTGTTGCCTTTTGTTGGAGAGAATTTAAACCATTGCTTACTTATCGTCGCAGAATAGCGATTGACTGACGTAATAACCATTGTTTCATTGGATGCGTCAGATTGATGTTGTAAACCACAGGCTACAGAATTTAATTTGCATACTAACGGGATTTCAATATTTCGCTAGACGAAAGTAATTACAAGCTATGTTCCGACGGCGCTCTCTTGGAAATCTATCTTGCTGGACCTGAAATATGTTAGGCCAAGTTTTGTTCGCTTCCATCGTTAAGCACCCAATGTATCTCAAAGGTGCGCCGTTAAGGTAACACCCAAGCGATCATGTATCCAATTATGGCCATACAAAGGTGATGAATCACGTTAAGCTCCACTACATAGCCATTCGCTCATGAAACACTGGATATGGGTTAAACGATAGTGCACCATACACCTTGTATAAGACGCCTGTATATTTGACAATGGGCTGGGAATCATAATCATCTTGACGAGCTATCGTGCAGAAATCATTGGGGCGTTATGAAGATTGTAGCCTGGATGCGGAGAGCCTTCTATAAGAGAGAGAGAGAGAGAGAGAGCTGCTATCGCCCATTGGTTCTTTAGTGCTGAATACAAGTTATTTTCACGATGTCTCGTGATGGCAAAGGTCAATCTATAAAGATCACCCAACGAAGCCGTAGTAATGCTCACAGCATGGTGAGCTTAGAAAACATGCTTGCCTGACTGGATTTACCCAACCATCTTTCGGGTCATAGCAATGTTCAAACAACCAAATCAAGCATGTGCAAGACAGTAGCAAACGGGTCAATGAGCTACGCATGCGTTTTTTCGTTGTAGTTTGGTATTACTATCGCGCTCTTTTTTAGCCAGGTTGTCGAAAAGTGCTTGTCACGAGCCATATGCGCCTATTCGTTATGTTTTGTTGGATATTGGGCAATGCAACGTGCAAGCGCTAACATAATTAGCCTGGGATCACTGATTTATTATATCATTTTCGAAGGTACTTTGTGATGAATCATTAACGGCTGTATTACTAACATGAATAATCAATCACAATACAGTTGTCGCTATTGATTCAATTACCAACAAATTCCATACTTCAACCGAATTTATCTCCATTGGAAATTGAATGAACCATTCCTGTGTACCATGCCTGCGTACCCAAGCTCTCTGCATTAATATGTTCGAACCCAATGCGGTTCGAACCCTTTGCGAGATATAAAATGGTTGATGTACTTTAATCGGTCGAAATTTGTACGAGGCTTACAGATTGAGTGATTGTGGTTGGGGTTAGTTGCGCATCCAGTATGCTCCCAGAGTAGGTCGATCACTTCCTGATAATTACAGACTTTGTTTTAGGGTTTAGGAGAATGTGCGTCTTGCCATCGGTCGATTGTCTTGACCAACAAAGACTTTGTGTTTGTGTCAAAAGGTCGAGAAATGAAGGTTATTGACCTCCAAGTTAACTCGTAGAATGCTTTCTGTAGAAATTTTGGAAAAAGCGCAAGACAATTTTTTACCACATGCTTGTGGTCAAACGATAGCACCCCTCCTACAGCTGGGCTAATATCTGTCAACGAATAAGCAAGTTTATCAAACAGCTATGGCCGGCAACTTCCAATTTGGCTAGAACTGCCGCGTGATTACCTATTCAGTTTCCGTTTATTCACCTATGTGACTCAGCCTTGGTGTGAATACTCCATAAATTGATTTGAAGTACTCTGCGATTATGCTACCGCAATATTCCGCAGCTTTGGTGATTCATAGCTTGAGTCAATTTTTTTTTCAAAGACTCACGGGTTCAGCAAAAGACTCACGGGTTTGACTGTGTGAAGTTAGCAGGCCCTTGCTCCCATCAACGAATTCTAGCACCTGACAAGTTAAGTATTTGGTCGATTCATTAAGCTGTACCCTGACTTACAAATAGCAAACTTAACCAACCACAGTCTGAATTTCCACGATGATGGCCTAGAACAATGTAGAGCGCTATCGTGCTTCATATTCACAAAGGGTTATGATTGGTTGAAATGAACTTACGGTCCGTGTTGTTGTTGTTTTCTTGTTAGGGTTGTGGACAGTGCACATAAGCGTTTTAAATTATGGCAAACGAACACAAAACGCTCTTTGCTATTTCATATTTACAGAGATACCGGAATGAGTTTGCGTACTTCTAGTTATCGTGCAGTGCAATGCGTGATTCACAATGGTTTACTTTGCGTTCCACCTCCGGTCAGCAACACCACACGAAAGCAATTACTTATTAGTTTCAGACCTCTATCAATTCTCAACCAATTTGTGCACTATGATTTATCTCTAAGCCAAAAACGAAACCATGCCATTTCCAGTTGTTCCATAGTAAATGCTTGGGATAGTGTAACAGCACTTTTTCCTATGGTGATAACAATTTATGCAGCCATGCTAAATTCATACTCGTACCCGAATTTGGCAATATGAGCCGAAAAACGTCATTGCCATCAATCTGGATGTTTCGTGTGATGACAACAACGTGCCGACGAAGGGAGCCCGCCACTTAATGTACGTATTAAGAGCTGGGGCTCGCGCGATATTTTCGGGATGAATCTAATCAATTTCATTCGATGCTGCATATATAAACCACAATCAATGACGATTTACAGATATCGTAGTTGCATGGTTGGCATATAACACGAATACAAGCCTTTGCATGAAATATTATCAAACACTGGTCATTAGACCCGAATAGTACTCGATGGCTGACTAACAAAGCATTCCTCGGAAAAAATAATAAGGTCAAGAATATTCCTAACTCTAGTTAGTTCAGACATATCCTGATGTCAAAAGGTCTCTTAGACTTGTGACCTGTCGGCCTGCAGAATAGTTTTGTCAGTTCACATCAGCCACAAACACACATTGCCTGTCTGCAACAAATGACAGCAATAATTGGTAAACATAAGTGATCCATTGTATCTGTACCTTTCTTGTCGGCATGAATTCATAAGATGTTTTTTCCTATGTTTGATTATTTAACCACAAATGGTTTCTTACGTCCCATTGCAAATTTTTATATGGTCATGCTTTTGGACTGATCACATACTGTTTAGGAATTTTTAGTCAAGTTAGCGTACATACATCCACATAGCGACAGGTATGGTAGGCTGCGTCAAAGCAAGGCACGGTGATTTAAGGTTGTGCAGATATAAAATGCTATGAGCAAGGACTGCCATGAACCATGCCATTTACCTGAAAGCAGAAACACGTGCACAAATAGATTTTTTCTCCACTAATGCAGTGCAACATACCAGTACTGGTATAATGTGCGTCACTTAAACGGTAATTTGATATTATATAATTGTCTTGTGGTGTAAGTGACTAGTTGTAGAGACAATATCATTCTCGTTCTCGGATATCGTTTGTTAAATGGGGGAAAAACATGTTTCATTCATGTTCTGATAATCTGCATGGGAAAAAAAGCCGATCAAAGATGTACTGCATCTAACCCTGTCGGCACTTCTCCAACCCGTTTATGTACCTAGCCATCTGGAGTATGAGCGGAATTCAATCAAATCGAGGCCCATGAATGGTTCTAAAAGTATTTAGCACCTCGCTGAATATAGCTCGGATGCATAGGTAATTATTTGCCTGTAGCATAAGATACCATAGGAAGCAAAATCAGCTATAGTGTTTCCCATATGTATCCAGCTTATGCAAAAGAGGTTATGTAGCTGGATGCATTTTAACTTCACAAGTATAAAAATACGTTGATTAGTAATATATGGACCTAAAATTAAATGCCCAACGAAGCAGGCGAAGGTCTCGAGAGTGACAACAGATGCAACGCATCCACTAAATATGCCTACAGCTGCACAGGCTTTACTTTATAATCTATAGCCAAGCAAGGGAGGCTTTTTTCGAGCGTACGTGTTTTGTGAATCATACAAACATATACAGGCACACACACACACAGACACACACACAGACACACACACACACACACACACACACACACACACACACACACACACACACACACACACACACACACACACACACACACATACACACACACACACACACACACGCACACCGTACACACAGACAGACTTGCAAATACCCTACAATCATTGTTCGCACTGGGTAGCTCGTTACTTTAGGAGCACATGGTTTGCTGAACCAACTAGATCTAAGACGATGGCTATAACGCAGTAGTTACCCCGCGTTAGTTCTTTTTCCTTGCAGGAATACAGGGGAAGGACACATACAGTGAAGCATCAAATATGGCATGAGCCTTGAAGCGGAATGAATCATAGAAATAGGAGCTGCTGTCAGGTAAGATGAGTTTCAGTAATGAGACATTGCATTGGCGTTGAGACAATAAAAGACAGTAATGCACAATGGGTTGACGTCGTATTTGCTTCCGAAATAGCACTTGGTACCAAAACAGGACAGGCAATGTACTAAAATCATAATTCCGTGTAAAAGCGTTGTTTGGCAACGGGCTTTGATAAGTTAAACAGCAGAAATAATCTCTCGTCTTCGTCAGGGAGAATTTATAATGTCTGTCAGGGATTATTAGTACTTTTAGATACCGTTACATTAAAATTTTACGGATCGCGGCATAGAAATTAGGGCGATCTTCCATTTGAATGCCAAGTTGTAAAAGACAAGCTGTTTCTACATTTACTAAGAATTTGTAATACCGGGGATGTTTCAAAATGTCTCATGTGTTGTCTTTCAACGCATTTACTCGAACATTCAATGAGGATAAGAGACTATCAATATACATGATCACAACAATATGCATGGTATAGAGACAGATGCATCAGGCTGAACCTTTTCGTGATCCTCACTAGACTGTGTTACACTGATACTGATGTCGATATGCTCCAATAGCGAATCAGCATTATTACACTGATACTGATGTCGATATGCTCCAATAGGAATCAGCATTATTACACTGATACTGATGTCGATATGCTCCAATAGGGAATCAGCATTATTACACTGATACTGATGTCGATATGCTCCAATAGGGAATCAGCATTATTACACTGATACTGATGTCGATAAACTCCAATAGGGAATCAGCATTATTACACTGATACTGATGTCGATATACTCCAATAGGGACTCAGCATTATTACACTGATACTAATGTCGTTGTGCTCCAGTAGGGAATCATCATTATTACACTGATACTGATGACGATATGCATCAATAGAGATCAGCATTATTACACTGATAATGATGTCGATATGCATCAATAGGGAATCAGCATTATTACACTGATAATGATTTTGATGCAAAATATAGAACAATAAAAATCGTCAAACGCCCAACTCATCCTGAGCCATTCACAATTCCAGCCGTTACAAAAATAGCGTCCACGCCGTTAATTGCATTCACTCCAAGGCGGTATTGTTTTAAGGATATTGATGCGACGTGATAAACTCGTCGGCTGTGATGCGTTACCAACCAAGCATAGATGGTCGACTGGGGGCCTACACATAGATCAGTAGCAGTGTTGTCGCTATCAGTGTGTAGTGGTACAGCTTCTGTCTCACAGTGACACTATTCAATAATAAAGTCAACAACACAACGGACGGAAGAAGTTAGAAGTTGACACATCCTGTTATCAGCGCTGGCACAGGGGCTCTTGTGGTAAGCCTCTCTAGCCCATTCAGAACTATTAAGACTTATGCAACAAGTACTATTTATATGTTTTATTACGTTGTGGGACCACCAGGGATATCACATCGTAAGCCATAGCTAAGCTGGTGTTGATTAACAGATTATCTATGCAATGCCGTTGTCCCCAGAAGACAATACCACATCGATTGTGCGGACGATGTGTTTGCAATTCATCCCAGAAACAGCTAAGCTCTGACCTGAGAGGGTAATCAAATAGAAAGGATGACATTTTGTGCTACAAACACGTCCATTGCACTGTCTCTCAATTCACCTCAAACCGACACAATTCATTTAATCGGAACAAATAGTAACAACTTTAACCACAGAAATATCCCCCTAATTTAATGATAAACTGGTTTCTTTTGATTATAGATATGCACCTCGCTCCCTTTTATGTGGCTTTCAAAGAAACCCTTATGAAAGGCCTTAGAGCTGAATAATAAATAACATAGAACGTGCAAGCGGCTTCCGTTGATGAATCTGAAAGGGTAGTCATTAATAATTCACAGCTGACAGTATTACTGTAAGTCGGTTGGTGTGTAAATCACTTAAAATTGACCCAGTACGTCTGATCAATGCGTCTGGAGCCAGATTCGTATGCAATCACCGTAATACCTATATAAAGTTTATACGTACTTAAAGAATGAACTTCTCTCTCTGTCGGAGAACTTCAGAAGGCGAACCAAATATAAGGAAATGATTCTACCATAATACGAAATTTGTGAATAAATGCTATCTGCATTGATTCAGCGAGAGAGAAGGTACATTTGATCTGAAGTAAAAATATTATCCAGGTGGACATTTCTCATACCATAATTCTGCATATTTAACTACCGCATGTCCACATAAGTAATATCAGATCCAGTCATGTTTCAACATACAAAGCTACGCAGAATATTACCCCATACATTAGTATTGATCATTCATCATGTATTCCGTGACCCTGAATTTGTCAATATGATTCACCATCAGTGCTCAAGTCTGACCGAAAAAGCGACGAAAATATCAAACAGCGGTATATAATTATCATCGACGAGCAGCGAAATGCCCCGCATTAGCCCTTGCCTCGCAATAGTCATTATGGACAGACACGCTGCATCTCTGGTGCGTGACGATGCGTCATCTCTATTCCGTTTGAATATGTTTGATAACTTATCCGAATCTGCAGTGATTGCCATATGTTAGTCGCACACCCCATTTTATTCCACAAATGTCTAATATAGCCATTGAAAATATATAATTCGTGGTACATAATCAGATTTATTCACATAAATGAGATCTTATTTTCAGATGATGTCATACTGTGGAAGCCACGGTGCTGTATTTTAGCATGTTATAGGCATGGTCAACCACATTTGTTTTACTGCGTCAATGACGTTAAACTCAAATATCACAATTACCATTATTACTGGGTTATTGATGCAACATCTTGAGCATGATTAAGGTCATTGGACAGGAATGCAACAATGTATTATGTTAATATCGAATCATATATCATTGTATTGGCGGCGATACGCTACATCCAATCAATGCAACATAACATACATTGTTTTAGTAATTGCTCCTGAAACCACCTGGGTACCACAACAGGAAAGCAATTCTCATCTGGTTAAATTAAAGTGATAGAAACCTCCTATGGGACAAACGTACGAATGTCGATCAGGAATAATGGTCGTCGAAACTTTCTAATAATTATCTCTTCGATTAATGACATGAATATTCCATGTTGTCTTGGTTACATAAATGACATGAATATTCCATGTTGTCTTGGTTACATAAATGACATGAATATTCCATGTTGTCTTGGTTACATTAATGACATGAATATTCCATGTTGTCTTGGTTACATTAATGACATGAGTATTTTATGTTGTCTTGGTTTCGTTAATGACATGAGTATTCCATGGGTCCACACGAGTCATATATGGCATGTAACTGGTGATGACATGAGTTCAACAGTCATGTACCACCCTCCCCCACTCACTCTATTAAGTCAGGGTCCACACGAGTCATATATGGCATGTAACTGGTGATGACATGAGTTCAACAGTCATGTACCACCCTCCCCCACTCACTCTATTAAGTCAGGGTCCACACGAGTCATATATGGCATGTAAGTGATCAGATATATTGGACTCGTTCGCAGAATATATTCATGATGCATTAATAATAATGGCATGGCAAAAGAAATCCTAGCGTTTATCTGGCAGATATAATTTCTGTATATAAAGTATTCAAAGATGTTTAACTCTAATCTGGGCGTCCAATAATTATTGAAAAGTGTTAATCCATGTTTTGCTGTGCTTCATTTCATTACAAATATTACATCGTCATAAGCCAGAGTATAAGCTTCATTTACGAACCCCCTTTTAACCACATTATAGCATGCTTATCTTCGTATCGGTAGACAGTGATAGGTCTAATTGGTGGACGTTTCATGTTGTTATTTCGTTGGCTGTTAGTAGGAAACCAACTGTTGATTGATTCATCATCATGGTTTGTCGCGCCTTGAATCCATTTAATAGTTCGGTTTATGGTTCATGCAGCTAACTTTTGGTTGGTCATATGTCGACAAGGATCTAAAGCCATTGGTAGCATCTACCAAGGGCATAACATTGGTTTCGATGATATTAGATTGCCCTCGCCGCTTTATGAATAGGCTCATGTATTAGACCCGCATATGTTAAGTTGGGGGCATATAAACACCAAACAATGTGGTTTTTCTGCCGTTATGTTTTACCAAGTATTCACTCTGAAAGTAACTCGTTGCCAGGCATCAAAATACAATTGTGCGTTTGTACATTATATGACTATCGTGGCTTTACATATTATCCCTGACATGATTGTTACTACGAATCACACTGCAATAAGCAATCATCTGTAGCATGCTCGTATGAATACATCCAATGATAGGCACAATAGCTAAACACCATCAGATGTCGGTGCATCTCATCCTTTGTGCTTAACTTAGTCACAAGTGTCAGACTGCGGCGGGATTGTATGCACAAGCTCGTTTTCTGGGACAACTTTCAAATCCAGCATGTGGTTATTCCATTAGGATTCGAGTGTATTTACTCGAGTGTGTTCCAGGTAGCAGCTAGAGTTGAGAAGACATAGGCGTCCCCATGTCTTGGCATGTTTCTCCTTGATTGCGACACGTGTAATGATGTTGCCACGCTAACGCGACAGACATTCTACGTATCCATTAAGAATGTTTGATGATGATAAATCAATCCCATTGCAGACGGAATTATGCTCCTGTGAGTAATAAAAAAGAACGATAACGCTTAATGGTTGGGATTAAATTAGGACTTATCTTCGTTAGTTTAACTAGATAGTACTTACAATTTATCCTATGCATATCACCGATCTTTGCATCTACAGGCTGAACATGCGGGAGCAGCCGACTGGTGCTTGTTATTCATGACAGGCTGGTTTCCGGGCATTAGTGCCATGTTAATAGCATTTATTTGGCAGTTCACGTCTGGGGCAAGCGTTTGATGTCAGATTACTGTAAATCGATTTCACAATGTATAGCAAATGCTGGGCTAGCGCGTGTCGATATCCGTAAGCTATTTATTTGTCTGGTTTACTTTCCAAACTTAAAATAGGCAAATGTAATGGCAAAGTCGTAAATTACATTTTTGTTCTATGTTTTTGACGAAATGGTGAATAGTTATGCATAAATTGTACTGCAAAATGCGATTGAATTCCCACCTGAGGTGTTTCATATGATATATCAAAGTGTTGCATGAATAAGTGATTGTCTTCCACTTATGGGCGTTCTGCATCCTGACATTAAAAAATATTGACTGCCTCATTTTGTTGTAATTGTAATTTTATACGACATTGGAAAACGGGACAATGTTGCTACCATATTTTCGTAATGGTAATATATGGCAGTACATTTATTTAAATCGAACCAGCAATAATTGGTTCTCTTATTGGGGCGCATTTAAATGATGTAGCTGTGTTATTTAATGATATTGGGTTGGTTGAACAGGAGGGATAATTCCTTTGTCTATTATTGGGGGGGGGGGACCAAATGAATATGTTGTTACTGTACATCTAATGGGTGGGTATAGTTAAAATATATGGCGTGCTATTCGTGATATGTTGTTGTGATCTCTTTACAAAAGTAGCCATCAAGCACTTGTATATCGCTTAATGCATTTCTTTTATCCATTGCTTGAGTGGTTAATATTTGGCTGTAGTCCACACGCACAATGCGTACCTATTATTCATCTTTGATGGGCAGCTCTACGTACATTCCCATAATGTGATGTAACAGTGCAAGGTAAAAGTTTGGATGCTCATCGACAATGGACGCGCTGTCCTTCTGTTTGGGAACCTGCCAAATGGCGTAATTAGTAAATAGCAATTATCATGAGTGCATGTGAAATTGCTTCATACAGTCACTCACTGTATAAATGGAAAACAAGGCCATATTTAGTGCACAACTGTAATAACATGAATCGCCCATCAACACACAATAAAGACATTATTTTTGCGTCGCATTTTGTTGGACCGCACTTAGAGATGAGAGAGAGAGACACACACAGACAGACAGACAGAGATGGAGACAGAGACAGAGAGTGATCAGGATCGGCTCATGACCATGCGCATCTGCAATATACCAGACAGGAACAACTGGGAACGCGTGTGGCGTTGCGTGTATCTCTATCATACAATGCTGCGTAAGGTAAAGTTTGTGATCACGATTCTGACCATGCTCAACTCATGCGTGGCCTGTTTACAACAATGGACAGCATTGAATACAATCCAAGTTCTGATAGTGCACACGACTCGTGCCATAGAACTGAGATTCCCCTCCTCGAACATCTAGACGACCCTTTCGGTGGGGTTCAGCGGAATGTTGCATATAAAGTGAGGCCCTATTAGATAGACAGCCAGACAAGTTCACTAATGAGCCCCATGGTTTTTATGCTCAGATAGGATCCTTCTGTACCAAAGTTTGAAGGTCAAATCGAAGCGGAATGTCAGCTGACGCCTGATGCCATGCAGAACGAGTGCACAGCTGGCCACTGACACTTTCCCAGGGGATGCAACCGTATTATAGACTGTACACCACGCTAGACTGTTACCCCCAAATGAAATACCAAATGTGTTCACTCCTCTACTTGCCCTCTTCTACTACACGGCTCTATAACATGGTTGTGGGGAAACAGACAGTGGGTATTCTGGATCCTAGTTACACGCACATCACTACTGTGGATCACGGTTACCGCTGGGGACAGATGATGGTCGCAGCTCCCATTTCTAAGTAACTGTGCGAAGAGGATATGGATGGGAACTTCACAGGGCCACACTACCGCAGCGACCCAGGCCTTTCGTCGTAGAAGATGCTAAAAAGGGTGCACAGGACAGTGCACATTTGTCGAGGCACTGCCTCTTACCTCTGTGGTGGACTGACTGTTCATAGCTAACATTGAATTTACTTGATAACCTGTAATTCTGCCATGGAAAGCCATGGAAAGCAAAACTTGGTAAGTATAAGGGTTGCTGTGGATTTGTTTTCGCCGCTGACATGTCAAACAAAGGAACACGCATTATTTATTTCAATATACATCATTTCTTGTGAACTATGTTCACGTGAAAATCCCCAACCACATGATACACTACCAGCTATTGGCAAGTACTGTTTTATACTCTCGTATGTCACAGTTTAAATACTGGTATAACATGTCTCGTCCTTGCAAATGTAGGATTAGCCACCGGCAAAAAGATCCTAAGTGGTCTAAAACCCGAGCTACTGGAAAAAATACAACCGATTTGGAAAATGTCCGCAATTCTTGCCATAGGACAAATAAATTACGGCCTTTTAGCCAAAAAACGTTCGTCGAGCATGATATGATAGCGTGCCAAAGCTCGTGTTAGTATCATCAAAGGAAAAATTCATTCGCATATCAGCCGGACTATTAAAACCTTTGTCCTTAGAATACACGTCGATTTGGCATAACTCGTGATCAATTGTGCTGGTACAGTCATCCACATGTTAATTCCACACTTCCCAAATGGCACACCATAAATTTCCTCCAAATGTCATTGCTTGTAAGTTATGCATACTTGCGCCAATATGTAGCATGATCCTATCCAACATTTAACATTGGACTGAGGAAATAATTGAATAGTGCGATGTGCATAATATTGGATATTTTGAGAGCGACTGAATGTGGGCTTTAATGAATCATTATGATGTGTCGTTGCGTAAGTGACCAATCGAATATGGTGTATTATGCTTGCACAAAAGAGCCACGCAAACTTTCGGATATACATTGTGACTGAATAATCCCATGTCTAGAGGTCAGTCAGTCAATCAATCTCTTTTCAACCACAACATAGATAAGCAGATATCTTGTTTCACTTTATTGACACTGTGGGAAGCCTTTGACCGCGGGCTTTCATAACTATTGTAGCGGGATCTCTATATGGTTTATCCGTAACTTAAGAAGGCAATATAGCCAATTAAGTGGCTCCAATATTGGGGAATCTATAATTATATAGTGACGAAAATGATAACACGTCGACAGCATGACAGTAATACGCCTCGGTAAGCCGGAGCACTACCCTAACCTTCCAGAGCTTGTCCTAACTCTATCCCACTAACTTTTAGACCCTCGGCAAATTTAATGTCAAGTTTGTAATAATATCTTAGAGGCTAAGAGCGATATTAAACAGATATAAGTTCTTTCCATTGTTTCACATACACGTCATTACAGCAGCGAGATTGAACAAAGTACGTGGAAAAAACTTGAGTAATTCAGCGGTGAGCAAGATGAGTCATTCAAGCTAAATTATAGGAATTATGATAATATAAGCTCTCTACTATATATAGGTACCAAGGTACGGACATAAATAGCAGTGTGTATAAGAACATGGCTGGAATATTCACAACATATATAAAATGCTCATCAGTACTTAAATACTTTTAAACAGCTAAGCTCAATTGGCTCTGAAGACTACGTACTTGCAGCCACTGAATTACTTCTCATCATCGACATACATCGTCTTTACAAGACTCCCATTGCAATGGAAATATCTGACATACAAATATCTGGACATTATCAACCTGACGGAAGACATTACAAGACCGACATTACATTACAGCAATTGTGTAGACCATTAATATGCAGTTCATGGCATAAAGAGCTTATCTCTGATTGTGAGGTTCGTAGAAACGATTGCTGTGTGTTATATATGGCGAACGCGGCTGTGTGAGTAGCATATGATTTCAAAACTGCATGTACAATTCGGGCTTATTGGATCAACCTTAAGCAGTAATCGGAAGAAATGCGGTGGTATTCAGCTCGAGGGATTCAAATGTAGAGCAAAATAAATGATAACATATTTGAACGCATAACAATATCACTAAAATGAGCTACAACATGATTCTCGCTCATCTTAGAAGAATAAACACCGACATAAATTAACTGCTTAATGCTTATTTAATTTGTGACGACAACAAGGTAATGTTGTTTATACTTGATCTGTGCATGCATGTCATATGCGGCCACGATGAATGTATGATTTGAATTATGATTATAAGTCGATATTCAATCTGCAATGTATGAATATATAGTTGTTATCCAAAAATGGAACACGTCATACAGAGTCAAAGAGACGCATTAGTTATTCCCTGATTGTGGGTAGATCATAATTACGCAGACAGAATGGCACAGCATTATATCTACAATACATACACGTTCCAGGAAGTTTACTCGGAACCAAACAAGCACAAACTACGTACTGTCACAGTCATATTTCGTCAATTACGCTTATTTCGCAAAATAAATATTAAATAATTGCCTCGAGGTATTTGGTGGTCTCCCAGCGGTCACTCGTAACCTACTCGGCAAACTTTTGCAGGAAATTGGAAAAATATACTGTTGACAGCTTGAGAAAAAGGCATGCTATTTATCAGGTGGCAGATGGAGTAGATTTCCCTCGGCAATAGAACAAGATTGCTTGGATATAAAAATGTATCAATTGATTGTTGAAAAAAGACAATTGCCATTGCATAATTTCCTTGATACCTGGTGTGAATGGCAGAAGTGGGCATTTAAAGGCATGTATGTGCGCTCGGCTACATAAGATAAAGTCGCAAGGTTTAATGGTTGGTCCCTTCATTGATTGCATGCATGCAACTCTGTGTGTGTTAGTAGTTTTAAACAGAACAATAATAGGGTAATCATCGTAAATATAACTTTACCAACGGTTTCAGTTCACGTGCATGTGCTAATATGCGTAAACCGTACAAACATTACGCTATTTCAGTCCTTAAAAGCTGCATAGCCACAAAGCAATGTTGCGATGACATTCAGCTATTGACAACCACTTGCATATTGTTGAAGTATAGTTACGTTGCATAATCGCATGGTGTCCCCATGAAATGGAATGATTTGCTTTCAAAACACTTGTGGTCAGATGCTCTGCTCTCGAATGGATTGGATTAGGATATTCGGCATGGAATGTTTCATTTATTGTCTTGAAAGATAACACGGAGCCTGGTGATCCGATGACATCCCCTTTGAATCTCTGCACACATATTTGTAATGCGGTTTGTGCAAATTACCGCCAACTTTCGTTGCTCTTTTATGAACCAACAATCTTAAATATAGTCACAGTTAAATGTCTTCTTCTACATCAATGCTAATGCAATGGAACAACAATGTTCTCTTCAAGTTTATTACACTACGTTGATATTGCCGCTTAACAAAAACAATATGATCTTCCCACAATGAGGCAAGAGTGGTGCATAAGCAATCGCCAAGATACCGTATTCAAGAGACGAGGAGATTAAAGGTAAATGGAATGATTGACATGCAGATTGATACTAAGAAGTATTATATAAAATGTCAAGAATACCAAATTGAATCGATTTGTTAGGGCGTCGATGAGATTTTAATCAATAGCAATAATTTTGTTCCTTAATGGCAAAAAGACCAACGCGAAATGAGTTTCACTTTTATGACTGATTGCGTTATTGAGCTGCCCGGTACACCACTCTGTAAGATATAATTATGCTAATACATCATACCTTCTAATCTTACTATGTAAGTGAATACGGCCCGACCTTCCAAATCAAGCTCAATCAAGGTAAGGAATAGTAGTAATTAGCAAATCGAAATATCGCTTTTCTTGGACACATTGAATGACTAATAGGTGAGCAGGTTATTACAGTAGACATCATGTAATACAGCAGACATGGATCAATGGACTGGATACTTGACCGATTACATTCAACTAGCGACCATGCACGTGCAACAATATTCTCTATCAGACCTTGCCCCAATATATACTTGATACCGATTTAGTTTCTGTTTTTATTATCACTTCCTATTATTAATAATCTGTGCTCAGTCTTTAATTAACATGCATTTACCATCCAAATTTATCTTGCAAATACACAGCTACAACATCCTTTGATACTGCATAACTTACATATCCAGAGCCAACATGGGAAAATCTACATCCATCGTCTAGATACCTATCAATTACTGTTCATCTTAGGCAAATAAAAGGGCATATATCCTAGTGGGATTTGTATCTCGGACTGAACAAACGGCAAGAAAAAACATAATTGGCTAAAGCATTTCTTTGTTTTATTTTGCCAATTATGACATACAATTGTCATCAAATTATACTGCACCAACACGGCTTAATATCGAGTGAAGAGTTGTTGATTGGCATCTGCTTAACGAGATTGTCTACTCAATATGATTTTAGAAGTCTGTTACAATATAGTCGTGCGCATTCGGAAACAGTATATTATGACTGCCCCGTATGGTGTGATGTTTTCGAATCACATTTGTAGAATTATTTCCAGCACCGTTTAATGCTACAACTTCAGAATTGTGTACAATTACCACCGTTGCTCCAGACACCGACTATAGAATGACAGAATGTCGGACATGCAAACCTTGATTTGTGAAATATTTCAATAACAATTTGACATTGGGAAAAATATACAAAAGCAGTTCGAATTGAGAGGATATGGCATAACGATGGTATACGCTATGTTAATTGAAAGAAAAATTATCATGGACCTAAGCTTTGGATTACAAATTAATACATAGGTCTACTTATGGTACAATACGAAAACAAAATAGTGTACATATTGTGAAGATAAAAGTGTCCATACTAAGCATCAATTAGTTGGTTGCATTGTCATGATGTATAGAAGGAAAAATTTACATGTATAACATTTGTGACAGTAAGGTTTCAAACATTCGTTTCAGATATACATGGATTGAACATAATAGAGTGACATATTAGCCACCAGGAATGACCTTCTAGATATTGTACACAACGTTTGATGTATATACATGACATCACCTCACAACATGGTGTTGATTCAGTGCTACTTTTACTATTTCTCTTAAATTGGTATTAATTGTCATTCTCAGATACTATCCATCTCAGATTGTCATGAAATGGCTTAGTGTTAGTAAATTCCGTCGGATACGTTATGTTGGCAAATTACTCAATGCATGTTTGACAATGTTGCATGCCAAACTATACAGCATTTTCACACATCATATGAATCAAGCTTTTATTACGCAAGAATGACTTTGCAAACTCTCAAATAACTGCTTTCTGTAAGACGTGGTTCTTTTAGGATGCTGACATATCGTCCTGTTATGGTCCGCACACAAGTGATGATGTAGGTTTGATTATATTGCGTCTGACTCGGATCTTCCCACGATGAAATGCATCTTCTATTTTGTGTACTCTGAGATTGGTCACCAAGATTGTTTGTGGTGTTACCGACGCGGATTGTTAGGGCTCTTAGACTACTGCCTGAAGCAAATCGTCAGATTATTCATCTTACATAGTTAAAAGCTGAAACACCATTGAAAGAAAAATCCAATATAGCCAAACGAGTCGATTGACCAACACTTCATATTTTCGCTTTGCTAAACGATAGATTTCGTATATAATGGAAATGAGATGAATCCGCAAATTGCTGCAATCGTTGATACACCCTAAACGTTTGGTTGAGTTTCTAGCTGACAAGTGCAATCCTCTTAGGCATCTCATGAGTGTCGTGCCTACGCGCTGGCTCGATATGGACATCTTGTTTGTCATCAAGAAACATGCAGAGTCGACCTGAATAATTCGCGTTGACATTGCCTGACAACCATTGAGCATTCAAAAATATTTGCACGTAAATAAATATTAGTGACTATTTTATGCGATGATGGTTAATCCATTTGTAAAGAAAAGCAACATAATGTTTATACACCTGACGCAAGTCAAAAGAATCTATGAAAACGTGTTTGTTCCTGAACCCAGAGGGTTTGTCGCTACCACACAGGTTGCTAAGCGTTATCCTGTTGTCTTAGACTAGTGATGCCTAGCACTTATATTTGCTACTGCATGAAATATAAATGGCTTTGCAGTTTACCCTCGGAAACGCAGGATTCATACATAATATAACCTTGTGCCCATGCATCATCGCAGTGTCATTCTTTTTCAACGTCTCGGTGAGCGACACAATGCGTGATTGGACGCTCATAACCCATCTTCGGTGGGTTACTCGGCAAATCAAGTGGAAAAATGGCCCGTTGGATCTAACTTTGTTTTGCTCTACGGAAATATATACTGTTCGAAATAAGGCCGTTTTTGTATATACAACAACGTGTTATCGACGCATGTAACTGGCTCCGATCGGTTCCACCAACGCATGCGGAATCAGATGCGAGAATGATCTAGAGGTCGCAGACCCCTGTCGAAAGTATTAAGCATGCACCAGGGGCTATGTTTACGCGGAGAGGCTAGAAAATTCGTGAATAGTTTACAAACATACATGACCGCTCTATGGGCCTGTTTAAGATGACCTTCAATCGCATTGTATGATAGCTTGTTATTCATATCAGTGGACAGCGCGTTACGCAGGAAAGTTGATAAAACGTAACTAAAAGACATTGATTAATCGCTACGCGTTGCTGCAGATTATGATGAGTACTCACCACTAACGATGACACTGCTGATTGGACGAGGGCTTGGGAGTTTAATACGCTTTAAGGAGGAATGCACCGCACTTCACGTTAACTCAATGTGATTTTGACAAACGTTGATTACTGAGTCCGACATGTTGTCGATTGTGGATGCTTTTTTGTGGCATTTATTGATATCAAACTATGTGGGGTTTTCTGTGATAATATGGTGTGCAGACCCGACGTTAAGCACGCATATACTCCATTGTTTCTTGGGTACAATTTATTATGAATAATATTTCTGAATATATTTTCATGTGAGCTACTAAATCATTGAGCAATTAAGTGATAATTTCTAACCAAATATATTGGAAGATAGCTATTGCAAGACATATATTAGAGGCTGGTTTTCTCTCTTAGGGTAATTATATCCAATTACATTGTACTGTTGATCATGGCAATGATTAGCCTTTCATTGCTTCTGAGTTGCGCCTACTTTCACAAATATTGACGCATTATTCAGTATTTCTTAGATATTATAGTCGATAATAGTTATAGAAAAGAATTGACTTTTGAAGTGTACAATAAATATGATACCTGAGATTGACCTGGCTTGCCTTTGCAGAACCGTTGTGATAGCAAGAATATGTAGAACACAATATGACTACATTATGCCTGGTTTGTTTCAATGTCATGAATATACCATCATAATCAACAAACATTACCAGTTATATTACAGGAAAGTTGAATGGCATCATTCAGGCAACAATCTGAGCTGAATATTATATATCCCATGCATGAAGATTCGCAAACATACTTTGAATAAAGACAATGACAACGGCGTAATATTGTTAGAGAGAATTAAGCTTATAAGGATTACGGTCTCTTACCAATTATGTATCAGATAACTTGTCAATCATAGTCGTTTCTGTAATTTCAGCTTATTTGCTTGCCAAGGTCACACCCCTCAAGTGTTGGCATCACGTGCGCTACTACTTAGATAGCAATTCGACCTAGCGTTAATCCTAGAAAACAATCGCAGGTGTATAGCGCATATGTAGGTATCTGACTTGACAATACAATGGCGACTCGGATGTTCTATTTGCATGAGTCTCTGATCGAGGCACATACGTGGACGGTGCAACAAGATCAGAAACTGGACGGTATTCTAACGGTATTTGGTGCCAGTGGGACCAAACAGCAAAGCAATTTGCAAGCAAATTATATTTTCCGAATGAAATAAATGTATCAATTATATCGATGCTCAAACTGATCATATTAGTAGCGAATGGCGTCACATCAGGGTTCACTATCGAGGCGCTGATGAGTAAGAGGAGGTCCAATTTCGATTTAGCTATCATCATCTGTGTTTGATAAAAGAGCGTAAATGGGTGTAACCACGCAACCAAGCCTACTTTCAGACCTTTATTGGGATCTTTGCTCAGGAACTGAATACAATTATTTGCGTATTGCAGAGATAAGGGCGGTGAACGAAAATCAATCGTAATTTGACCGTTATGTTTATCAGTAAAGTATCGCGCTATGCTTTAATGTTTGAACATTCTTGCTGCATCGTTATAGCTAACGTTCTTGATGCTTGCCAGCATCGATACAGCAATCACTCTATATCATTAATTTGTTTCGCTGTTCATTCTCTATTGTGGGTTATAAAGGTGAATAGAACACAATCATTGTTGCTGCATATGGTAACGCAGAGCTACACTAACAAGACGAATCGTCCACGACACCAGCTATATTATTCATCAGCTATGTTTCTACCGCATTTTGCATATACAGAAATATGATACAGCTATCACTCCATTTCGAAATAAGATCCTGCCGTTACGTTTCAAGCTGCTGATCGTAAAAATTGTCTTTTGCAACGTGATTATACTGGCTGCAAAATAGGAGTGACTCATTTGTCTAATTCAGAGTGAATGCCAGACAAGACGGACGCGGGGGAGTGGGAGTGGGGGGGGGGGCGGTGTTAATGAGGGTTTAATCATATTAACCGAGGAACTTAAAGACGTTCTTGTCAATTCAACATGCACTTACTGCAATGTGATTATAATTGCAATGAATATTCAGCAAGGAACATTCCTTCTTGATGTTGTAAGGCGAACGCAATTCGTTTGATATTCCTCTTTGATTTTTAGTTGGGGACGTAGATAATCGTTATTTTGAAACTGGATTCGAATGAGCAACATAACTCATGTATGTACAAAATAATGTCATATGCATTTGATCTTTCCTCGGTAGGTGAGACTGTTGAAATGATGCTGCAAGAATATTCAGCATATCGCATACTCGTCCATGATCGCAATGACGTCACCAGAACGTTCGTCCACTTGAGTGGCATTCACGACTTAATCTTGCCATTCAGCAAATGTTGCATGAATCCTGTTCCGCCCTTCACAGGACAGAGGTATTGTCCTTTTGCCTTTATAACTAATGAGCATCTGCCAGTGTTAATGGTAACGACGTGTTTTAAAAAGGAACTGCTGTTGCAAATGAGTTAATTTATTCATTGCCTTGTTTGCCAACGCCCCACTAAAAACAGCGGTCTAGTTTTTTCCCAAGTATATTAAGCACTTGCCAGGCAGGGGGCGCTTGCAAAACGATAATGCCCATGCAGTATTTTGCTGTTGAATCAAAAACAATAAATATATTGCAATACTATTGAAGTTCGTTAGTATATGGATGATAGTATATTTACTCCTGACTCCGTTAAATGGTGCAAATAAGTCAAAATTATAACCTGTATCACGGATGCAAAAGATGCGTATGCATTACAGCAATATATTATAAACCTGTACGCTTCGGTTTTTGTTCCAACAACCAATCAAACCGTTTGATGGATAGTTCGATGGATAGCTTATCGCGTATGCATTACAGCAATATATCATAAACCTGTACGCTTCTCTTTTTGTTCCAACAACCAATCAAACCGTTTGATGGATAGTTCGATGGATAGCTTATCGCACACAATCATGGACATATTGGTTCTTGACGCATTCAAGCAAAACCCGAATTACGATGGTTGATATGCCATCGTAATGTGTTGATGGAAATATTTCATAATATTATGTGACTACAATTGTTGGCTAAATCGTCAACAGAAGCCATTGCACATTAGAGTCGGATGATATTCAAAATTGTGAAAGGAAACTCTCATATATTTAGTTTATGTATAAAGGGATGTAAATTGCCAACAACACTTTGATTAAATCAAAATAATGATCACATAACATTTCAATAATTGGTCTATATACATCAAAATATCGTATAAAGGTAAAGATACGCGAATAGATGGATTATTTTCGATGGTCATCCATAGAATACGCTACACATTATTTGGATTATTCACATGGCTATTGAAGTGAGCCATATTAATGGACTAGCGACCTTTATATTGTGACTCAGACACGGTTATCGTCGTGGTTATAGGTGTGTGGGCGGCGTGGTTGTTGCCAGGGTGATCGTCGTTGTTATTGGTGCAAGGTTTGAGTGGTTGTTGCAGTGATTATTGAAACGTGTATAGTGAGGCATTGAAGTGGTCATGTGAGAATGTACTAACTCAAAGAAACACAAACGCATTCATCCGCCATTGTCGCAGAAAGTTTATTCAACAGGGTTGTTATATCATTGCCGATAGGTAATTAATATGCCATAGAATTTTGAATAATGTATGATGTATAATAAGAAGATACATCTATAAACAAGAAAACATGGAATACCAATATCGCTCACAACAACGAAAATGGTTCCAAAAATAGGCCATAAAATATATGCCCAATTAAATTGCTAAGAGGCATTCACATTTCAGAGAATTATATCACAAAATGCAAAACAGTTTGGTGGGATTATTCACACATGTACTTCAATCGAAGTGCGCTGTACCGGGAACGTTGTGCGTACTTGGTTTTGCGGTGGGTCAGCGACTTGGTAACATCAACCGCCATTGTTCTGTCAGTAGTCTTCAAGACCAGTGAGTTCAACAGCGATTTGGATGAATGCGGTATTATTAACAATCCAGCCTTGACGCGGATCATGCAGCTGTGAATGGGGCATAAAGAGAGGGCATCCGCTTGCTATGTTCATCTCTGATTTCGGTCTCTGGAACGATGTGCTGGTTGGATCAGGACGAAACGAGTAGGTCACGTGTTCACGATTGTTCTGGTTAATAAACTTGAAGGTGACCTTCTGTCTGAACGGCCAGGGATTCAGAGCATCAAATGAACCGCGTAGCATGACAAACAACATCGATACGTGTGACCCTTTTCCAATACCGTCACCATTAATGTTCAGACGGCCTCGCATCTTATATATGGTATGACTTGTATGGAACACCGGCGAGTTTACACTGGTTGTTTTACCACTCACAGCTTCCTGACGCCTTTGACTGAATTCGTTCACCCTCCACATAAGAGAAACGTTGTAGTTGGTATTCTCCGGGTATTTGACTCGTAGATCGAGCTTATCTTACTGGTTTCCGTTCGGCCTCAGTATTCTTTCCAAAGACTTGTTCTTGTCCAGCAGTTGTTTGTTCTGCGTCAGCTGTTGATTCAATGCTTTGATGATTTCAGAGTCCCGGTTGACTTCATCGGCGATGACACTTACTGTATCTTTCAATACTTTCAACGATTCATGCAGCATCATTAAGTGATGTAGAAGCAGGTTTATCACCATGTAACTGAAGCATCTGTATCATGCGTAAGACGTGTGAAGTGTGCTTTACGTGTTGCTCTTCATAATGCTTCAGCTGCTGTTCTGACGTTGACATGGTCTCCGAGCAACCAAACGGACACAGTGTATTTCCAGAAAGTGATCCTTGTATATGGGACGGTTTTGATGCACAGTGTTCCCAGTGTGCCTCCATCTCACAGACAATGATGGGTTTCACGCAGAACTGGCACAGTTCGTTCCTTAGCAAACAGTCTGCTCGTTCGTGATCATCGAACCCGTCGCGTACAACTTCTGTCCCACATAAACATAAAACAGGCTTATTTCCACACTGTTTCGTGTGATTCTCATATCCGGAAAATTTCCCTGTCCATCCACACGAAGGGTTGATGCATTTTACTACAATCTTTCGAAGGTCTCTATTCAGTGCATTATCTGGGAACATTTGCCTTCGCAGTTTCCCCGCATCTATTTCCTCCTCTTCGTCTGTGCACTGAGGACATGGCACTTCTCCTGATGCA
>CM067352.1:62824564-62847086 GCA_034190875.2 Urechis unicinctus | reverse complement strand
ATTGCATCACATTTTGCGTAGGAAAAGCGTGCCTTGTCAAGCCCCCCACAGTGTCACTGAAGTGATAATCGCGGTATAATAGATGTTGCAGGCATTTTGTTGGTCTTTTTACATTGCAGCGGATTATACGAAGCCATTGATGTTTTTACATACTGGACTGCGTCAGTATCGTTCGAGACAGTTCCATATATTGCATGATATGTTATTGCATTTGAGATATGTTTAACAGTCAAACGGGAATTGGATACATAATGTTGACTGTCTGTAATTTATATATATATATATATATATATATATATATATATATATATATATATATATATATATATATATATATATATATATATATATATATGTGTGTGTGTGTGTGCGTGTGTGTGTATGTGTGTATGTATATATGTATATATACATATATATAAATATAGAAATATAAAAATATATATATATATATATAAATATATATATATATACATATATATATATATATATATATATATATATATATATATATATATATAAATATATATATATATACAATATGCGGCGCGTTCTCGCGCATTTGTTTTTATGCAAACTGATAAAGTGCGGACTACCATTATGTTATAATAACAATTGACGCCATTGTATGATCAAATTGGTTATCGAAATGCCATGTAAATGTAGGTGGCCATATCAAAAGCAGTTCAGTTTTAATAATTCCATTTAAGTCACGTTGAAGGCGCGCAATATCACAGTTGTAAGACAGTCATTAGTGTCCCTTGACTGTCACAACCATAAACATAAGGTCGCGCCTACTGACTTCCTCACACCCTAGAGCACCTCTACCTTTCGCCTAATTGTTCCCCGTTATGCTTCCAAACACGTTTCAGTTCAGGAAAGAGCAAAGCTCATCCCTATTTATCCCAATTCGTCTTAAATCAGGTTAACTAAAACAAGGGTTAAGCAGAATAAATGTATTCAAACAAAAGCTGAAATATGCGATGCCATAATATTCTATACTATGCATTAACATGCGCATTTTACACTATACCATACCATACAAGTGTATTCGGTACTATACTCTGCTAACTTATACTGCACTTTTGGTAAATAATTCTGTACCATTCCATTCTCTGAACAATACAATGTAGTGTACTATACTGTTCGGTTTGATGCAAAGCAAGAAGACATACAACGATATTGAAAAAGCTTTAGACAATAGCTTACTTGCTTGCAATGCAATGTACTCAAGTAATATACTCACTATTTAGTGGTGTTCTATCAGTGCCCTGCTGTAGCCAGCATAGCCGGTATGATAAAAACAACAAGGGGCTGCCTCGAAGATCATGGGAGAAAATGGTAATCAAATCTTGCGAGGCCGATTAATACCAGCTATCGGCAACACAGAGGTGTACCAATAATGTCTTTATAGGCTCAAAGATTTAATAAATCATGACAGATGCAATACATCAAATGGTTATTGTGCATGCAGTTATGAAAGTGTTTACATAGATTGTTGCGTCCCATTGGAGTGTTGCGTAGCGTTTACGCTTTCTGCGCCGTTACTATGAGTCTACAGAGAGAAGATATCATCAATCGACGATTTAGTTACTTGGTCGAAAAGTAAGGGATAAATGCCAAAGAGGGGCAACTGTTGATCGAGGCATGTTAGAATGCCAGAAGCGTAAAAGCTTATCTCCCACCAATTACGGCCAATAACATTGTATTAACATCGCAGTCAGCACTTTTCGTTGAAGCCAACCGGCATCTGAAGAAGCATTGAATTGAAGAATTGTCAAATGCAAGGAAAAATATATATAGCAATTATTTAGAAGAAGAACAAATAATATTTCTAGCTAAATTAAAGTAATGAGAATATGACGTCATAAAGTTAATGTCGTTTCAAGAAGTCTAATTGCACTTGGAATGGAGGGTAGCTCTTGGCTATTGGCACTGGGTTGTTAACAACAGGCTTGCCTTGTGCTGCCATGCTGCCTTATATCGCCATGGTACTCGCCATGCAGCCTTATGTGTATAACAGTCATAACCATTCGGTCTAAGATGATAGCCTATATAATTCAGTTCTTAATGGGCATAGCGATACTACCATCATCTCAATGCTTGTACGTGTAAGCTCTTCTCATTTCCATCATATGTTCTGTACAGCGTGCGTATATTACGAGTTTTCGTAGGATGAAATCTTGTATGTTTTGCACGGCCATTTAGGTCTGACGTTGATTTGCTTGTAAAACATAAAACCTAAAGAATAGAATATTGTTGACATCGAGGGATGCTGGTGACATGCTTAAAGTTATTCTCACATAAAGTTTTAAGGGCGATAAATTGCGCTCGGATGGGCTCGGTGGCATTTGGTTTGCAGGCCAAGCAAGGCTAATGGAATCCTGACAAGTTACTATTTCCCAGTGGTTATTAAACTCTCTCCAACCAATTAAGTACAGCATCTGATTAGTGACAGAATAGGCACAGTAGTCAGTGCATGTCCCAGAAACCATTTGTGAGCCCTTAACCAAACAAAAAGTAAATGATAGACAACGACTGAATGCTAATATAAGATTTATTTCGTACGTATGTTATCGGCATTGTGTGTTAATCAAATGCAGTGCAATTGATATGCGAGGTGCAATCATAATGCGCCAATAAAGGTAAGTAGAGCAGTGATAATAACTAGCTTTTCCTTTCTTTCCAGTCTCACACAATCAAATCCGTGAGAGTGTATGTGTATGTGCGAGTGTGCGTGTAAGTATGCGTGTGTGTGGTGTGGGTTTGGTATTTGTTGACCAATTAAATGGACGGTTTTTGATTGATATGGACGAAACTCGACAACATCAGTTGAGCAAAGCAACAGTTAGGTCAATGGGAGCTGTTGAGCTTGTTTGCGAAAGTAAGCGTGTGTGGATAATTTAACGCAATATCTGCACCACCATTCAAAGTACTATTCAAAACGTGTTGCCACACGATGCATCAACCTTAGCAAATCGAACCAGTTAGTTAGGTAGAAACACCGTTGACGTCCTTTGTGGGTCTCTTTGAACCCATTCTAATACGTCTATGCTACTTGATCGTGCCTGGATTGCCAATTCCGGCACTAGTCGTATTCGATGATAAAACTTACGTTGAGCGGCTATTGAACGTTCCTCAGATCATCCTCCACAATGGTCATAGGAATCAGCAACAGACACATGCTTCGGGTTGAGGTATGACTAAAATCGAGCCAGGGCTAGACAAGGCAGCACCAGACCGGACCCTGAAAACTGATACAGAAGAAATTCAGTTTCCTTTAATTACAAATGTATAGATGGTGCATAGTGTAACCAATCTATCCGATAACTGCGTTTAGCCAAACCTCACAAGGATCTGGGACCATTATATTACTATAGCAATTAATTACCAATTAGTGAGCGTTACATGCTCTGAATACGTGCGAACTGTGAAAACATAATTAATACTTTTATCTCCATTTACAAACTTTCATAAAGATCTTTCAAACCAATACAAGCAACATATACCATCGCGTACAAAAAAGAGCTTCTCTGACGGTCAAAATCAATACTTTAGAAAGAACACCGCATCACAAATGTTGCCAAGGGATGTAAACTTTCGTTATCCGGAACAAACAAAGCACGTCATCAACTCTGTTGCAAGTGGATGGGAAAAGCATTGAGCCATCAGAGCACGCGACAATTTACGATCTGGTTTTCTGTGTAGCGGAGGCTAGTGACAGTGGATACAGAGTAAATACAGGCAGAATACACAGTTGGCGATTTGCTTATTGGTAGCAGAATATGCAGAGATATGTTGGTATGCCGCAACATGCACAAGTAATTATCTTTGTGTAGACATAACATTCAGAATGCACTCCATTCTGCTGACAATGCCTGTGTTGAGGCGTTGTCCTATTTCCTGATTTGTAACTTACATGCAACGACATGGCGCACCGCTGACAATGGTTCGTGTTCATAATAGACGGTTCAATGTGGGATTCTGAATGGAGCTCGGAATCAACCCACTTAAAGCCATCAGTCGTTCGTAATTGGTCAATTGGCAGCACTAACTTCATATCTGTTGTAACGGCTGTCTGGTCAAGCAACTTTTGTCGATTGATAAGTTGATCTTATCAATCTATCAACGATGGCACAACTCGTGTGACATTGGTCGGGAGATCATCGCTCCAAAAAAACCCCTCTTCAGCGATCTTGATAACGCGATGGTGAGCAGCAATGGGCCCCACGGCTAGGGAACAATGGGCGAGCCAGGTAAGGCTGCGTCGATCTGCAATAACCCAAACGTTACCACACAATGCTTACTGTACAAGACGTTCGCCGTCTTCGATCTGGATGAACTATATACTAAGTATTACTACAACAAACTAAGAAATGGGAGCGGAATTCTTGTGCAAGAATAACAAAAATTGTGATGTTAATTATCTGCTACCTAGTAGGCACCAACTAGGGTAAGGTCTCTCCATGCTTTCATCCATAGAATCCAGCAGAATACTAATCAGTAAATTAGGAATTAGGAATCTAAAAATTGCACAACATATCTCGTTGTGACCTCCTTTTTTATTGTATGCACCATATAACCAGTAAATCATTCGTTGGCTTGTTAACTATCTAGGTGGTTTACCAATGGTATTAATTGTTTAACGAACCTCTGATTGCTTAGGGGAGTAACAACAGCGTATTTTGCCACTGCATATGTTTCGAACACTGTTGATCAGAAATGGCTGAAAGACCCCCCCCCCCTCCACCCAAAAGCCGACAGAAATCGCTATTTTTCTAAAATAAAGTACAATGCAACCATTCATGATGTCAAAAAAAATTGCACCCCTTGCAAATTGTTTCCCTTGACATATTACGCATTGAGAGGTAACTTAATAACAGCAACCTACATTCACCGAGTGTCCTACTGATAAAGAAATTTGATTCCGAGGCGATGGATTTTGATCATATGATGTTTGTACCGATTTGTGCCGATAGGACCAGCTGAGATTGATAATGCTTCACAGCGTGTTCTCTTTACTAATATTTTAACATGTGTCTGCGATATCAAGTCTATGGTTAATGTGGGCAATTATAGAACATTCTCTTAATATCGTATAATGCTCTCTATCATCCGTGTTGACCATCTCTTCCATCCATCTGCGTAGCCATCCTTGTGGTAGCAATCATACATTGTTGTTCAATTAACAATTCATACAAATAAAGCACCAACCACTGCATTCAGAAGGGCCATTGCGGAAATGATAATCATATTCAAAATAAAATATAAGAAGGCGATCATACAATCGCATTCGGTCTGTGCCTTACAATTAGTGGATATGATAACTTCTCGTTTCGTTTCTTGAAATTCGGCGGAATATTATGATCTCTTCGCATCTTCAGATTAGGGCCTTTTACAAGCTAAATAATGATTAAATACCCCCATTTCTGAAACGGCCTGGCAACAGCACAAACAATAGCACTGTCAAATACAGCCGCAAGCGACATCCATTTGGAAGATAAGTCCTAACTGATAAGATGGTTTGCAAAAGTGTGATATAGCAGCCAGCTTTATGTTGGTTATAATAACGCTATTAATATCAAGCCTAGCTGTCGGTAATACGCTATTGCACTTGCTCTTGATATAATAACTGCACATTAATCCTGGTACATACCTGATTCAACTGGGTTTGTATTCGTATATATACTCTGGTACCTTGTGTAATGCAACACTTCGAGCGGAATGTACCATTAATGAAACATCGTTTTGCCTGCTTCAACAGGGGTGCAATTTTTTTTCAATTCAACCGCACGACCCTTTTACCTGTAAGAACAGCAAGCAAATCTGTGGCAGTATTAATGGAAGGTTTGCTCAGTCTGAAGAAAAACAGTTATGATCAACTCTTATAGGTAATGAAAAATGATTCATAGCTGATGTATTCGACAATCAAATATATAACCTGTAGAAATACATGAGTTGTGACTGGCTTTTTCACTTTATGTTCATATTGTATGGCAAATCTGGGTAAATGATTTGAACATCTAGGCAAATTTTCAATCATTATTTCCTGCCATTCCGAGGTGTTCCTATCCTGTCCTTGGTGAAAAGAAGGTATTGAGCATCGACCCCGTGCGGTTGTTAACTTAACTAAAAACTTTATTAAGTGTAGTTAGTTCATTTTTATAATTGACCCTTTCTTGTTCATTATTCGGGCAAATGAACACAAATTATAATATTGAAAAACACGTAGTTACAAAATTACCATGTTTCGATGTTGCAGTAAGGACAATGATATTTAATGCTTTTGACTATATCGCATACGTCATATATTATGTAAGGAAACGTGTATGTGTCGCTTGGCTATTCTACACAGTTCTTGACGATACCATAGCATATCAAAATATGCTGTAATATATATAATAACGTGTGATAACTTTGCTCTCTAATGTACACCATCATTGGAAAACAAAACGCTGATCGCACAAAATTAGGCTCATATTTTCCATAGTCATTATTCAACATCTAATGTTCGACATTCGATTCTAGGGGGTCTGGCGGAAACAGAAATGGAATGTTGGGATTCAAAGTGGTGTTCAACGATGCGGACATACCAATGGTAGCGGAAGAGAATGATTTATGGCACATGGCATTTTGCCAGACACTTCGCCGTCAGCAGGTTATGTTTATAATGTAGATGCTCTATAAAGCGTTTATGGTATCAATAACTTCATAATATTTTCTCCTAGAGCGTTGAAAATGTTGGGCTATATTAGTCCGGAAGTTATCATTTCGGTTGTGATCTTTTTACGGGCTGGGCCCATATATCATTAAGCCTTTTGTCAGAACTCATGCTTTAATTGTTTGGTTAGTCGTTGTTTTCAGCGTGCGATGTTATTGCATCACATTTTGCGTAGGAAAAGCGTGCCTTGTCAAGCCCCCACAGTGTCACTGAAGTGATAATCGCGGTATAATAGATGTTGCAGGCATTTTGTTGGTCTTTTTACATTGCAGCGGATTATACGAAGCCATTGATGTTTTTACATACTGGACTGCGTCAGTATCGTTCGAGACAGTTCCATATATTGCATGATATGTTATTGCATTTGAGATATGTTTAACAGTCAAACGGGAATTGGATACATAATGTTGACTGTCTGTAATTTATATATATATATATATATATATATATATATATATATATATATATATATATATATATATATATATATATATATATATATATATGTGTGTGTGTGTGTGTGTGTGTGTGTATGTGTGTATGTATATATGTATATATACATATATATATATATATAGAAATATAAAAAAATATATATATATATAAATATATATATATACATATACATATATATATATATATATATATATATATATATATATATATATATAATATATATATATACAATATGCGGCGCGTTCTCGCGCATTTGTTTTTATGCAAACTGATAAAGTGCGGACTACCATTATGTTATAATAACAATTGACGCCATTGTATGATCAAATTGGTTATCGAAATGCCATGTAAATGTAGGTGGCCATATCAAAAGCAGTTCAGTTTTAATAATTCCATTTAAGTCACGTTGAAGGCGCGCAATATCACAGTTGTAAGACAGTCATTAGTGTCCCTTGACTGTCACAACCATAAACATAAGGTCGCGCCTACTGACTTCCTCACACCCTAGAGCACCTCTACCTTTCGCCTAATTGTTCCCCGTTATGCTTCCAAACACGTTTCAGTTCAGGAAAGAGCAAAGCTCATCCCTATTTATCCCAATTCGTCTTAAATCAGGTTAACTAAAACAAGGGTTAAGCAGAATAAATGTATTCAAACAAAAGCTGAAATATGCGATGCCATAATATTCTATACTATGCATTAACATGCGCATTTTACACTATACCATACCATACAAGTGTATTCGGTACTATACTCTGCTAACTTATACTGCACTTTTGGTAAATAATTCTGTACCATTCCATTCTCTGAACAATACAATGTAGTGTACTATACTGTTCGGTTTGATGCAAAGCAAGAAGACATACAACGATATTGAAAAAGCTTTAGACAATAGCTTACTTGCTTGCAATGCAATGTACTCAAGTAATATACTCACTATTTAGTGGTGTTCTATCAGTGCCCTGCTGTAGCCAGCATAGCCGGTATGATAAAAACAACAAGGGGCTGCCTCGAAGATCATGGGAGAAAATGGTAATCAAATCTTGCGAGGCCGATTAATACCAGCTATCGGCAACACAGAGGTGTACCAATAATGTCTTTATAGGCTCAAAGATTTAATAAATCATGACAGATGCAATACATCAAATGGTTATTGTGCATGCAGTTATGAAAGTGTTTACATAGATTGTTGCGTCCCATTGGAGTGTTGCGTAGCGTTTACGCTTTCTGCGCCGTTACTATGAGTCTACAGAGAGAAGATATCATCAATCGACGATTTAGTTACTTGGTCGAAAAGTAAGGGATAAATGCCAAAGAGGGGCAACTGTTGATCGAGGCATGTTAGAATGCCAGAAGCGTAAAAGCTTATCTATCTCCCACCAATTACGGCCAATAACATTGTATTAACATCGCAGTCAGCACTTTTCGTTGAAGCCAACCGGCATCTGAAGAAGCATTGAATTGAAGAATTGTCAAATGCAAGGAAAAATATATATAGCAATTATTTAGAAGAAGAACAAATAATATTTCTAGCTAAATTAAAGTAATGAGAATATGACGTCATAAAGTTAATGTCGTTTCAAGAAGTCTAATTGCACTTGGAATGGAGGGTAGCTCTTGGCTATTGGCACTGGGTTGTTAACAACAGGCTTGCCTTGTGCTGCCATGCTGCCTTATATCGCCATGGTACTCTCGCCATGCAGCCTTATGTGTATAACAGTCATAACCATTCGGTCTAAGATGATAGCCTATATAATTCAGTTCTTAATGGGCATAGCGATACTACCATCATCTCAATGCTTGTACGTGTAAGCTCTTCTCATTTCCATCATATGTTCTGTACAGCGTGCGTATATTACGAGTTTTCGTAGGATGAAATCTTGTATGTTTTGCACGGCCATTTAGGTCTGACGTTGATTTGCTTGTAAAACATAAAACCTAAAGAATAGAATATTGTTGACATCGAGGGATGCTGGTGACATGCTTAAAGTTATTCTCACATAAAGTTTTAAGGGCGATAAATTGCGCTCGGATGGGCTCGGTGGCATTTGGTTTGCAGGCCAAGCAAGGCTAATGGAATCCTGACAAGTTACTATTTCCCAGTGGTTATTAAACTCTCTCCAACCAATTAAGTACAGCATCTGATTAGTGACAGAATAGGCACAGTAGTCAGTGCATGTCCCAGAAACCATTTGTGAGCCCTTAACCAAACAAAAAGTAAATGATAGACAACGACTGAATGCTAATATAAGATTTATTTCGTACGTATGTTATCGGCATTGTGTGTTAATCAAATGCAGTGCAATTGATATGCGAGGTGCAATCATAATGCGCCAATAAAGGTAAGTAGAGCAGTGATAATAACTAGCTTTCCTTTCTTTCCAGTCTCACACAATCAAATCCGTGAGAGTGTATGTGTATGTGCGAGTGTGCGTGTAAGTATGCGTGTGTGTGGTGTGGGTTTGGTATTTGTTGACCAATTAAATGGACGGTTTTTGATTGATATGGACGAAACTCGACAACATCAGTTGAGCAAAGCAACAGTTAGGTCAATGGGAGCTGTTGAGCTTGTTTGCGAAAGTAAGCGTGTGTGGATAATTTAACGCAATATCTGCACCACCATTCAAAGTACTATTCAAAACGTGTTGCCACACGATGCATCAACCTTAGCAAATCGAACCAGTGTTAGGTAGAAACACCGTTGACGTCCTTTGTGGGTCTCTTTGAACCCATTCTAATACGTCTATGCTACTTGATCGTGCCTGGATTGCCAATTCCGGCACTAGTCGTATTCGATGATAAAACTTACGTTGAGCGGCTATTGAACGTTCCTCAGATCATCCTCCACAATGGTCATAGGAATCAGCAACAGACACATGCTTCGGGTTGAGGTATGACTAAAATCGAGCCAGGGCTAGACAAGGCAGCACCAGACCGGACCCTGAAAACTGATACAGAAGAAATGCAGTTTCCTTTAATTACAAATGTATAGATGGTGCATAGTGTAACCAATCTATCCGATAACTGCGTTTAGCCAAACCTCACAAGGATCTGGGACCATTATATTACTATAGCAATTAATTACCAATTAGTGAGCGTTACATGCTCTGAATACGTGCGAACTGTGAAAACATAATTAATACTTTTATCTCCATTTACAAACTTTCATAAAGATCTTTCAAACCAATACAAGCAACATATACCATCGCGTACAAAAAAGAGCTTCTCTGACGGTCAAAATCAATACTTTAGAAAGAACACCGCATCACAAATGTTGCCAAGGGATGTAAACTTTCGTTATCCGGAACAAACAAAGCACGTCATCAACTCTGTTGCAAGTGGATGGGAAAAGCATTGAGCCATCAGAGCACGCGACAATTTACGATCTGGTTTTCTGTGTAGCGGAGGCTAGTGACAGTGGATACAGAGTAAATACAGGCAGAATACACAGTTGGCGATTTGCTTATTGGTAGCAGAATATGCAGAGATATGTTGGTATGCCGCAACATGCACAAGTAATTATCTTTGTGTAGACATAACATTCAGAATGCACTCCATTCTGCTGACAATGCCTGTGTTGAGGCGTTGTCCTATTTCCTGATTTGTAACTTACATGCAACGACATGGCGCACCGCTGACAATGGTTCGTGTTCATAATAGACGGTTCAATGTGGGATTCTGAATGGAGCTCGGAATCAACCCACTTAAAGCCATCAGGCGTTCGTAATTGGTCAATTGGCAGCACTAACTTCATATCTGTTGTAACGGCTGTCTGGTCAAGCAACTTTTGTCGATTGATAAGTTGATCTTATCAATCTATCAACGATGGCACAACTCGTGTGACATTGGTCGGGAGATCATCGCTCCAAAAAACCCCCCTTCAGCGATCTTGATAACGCGATGGTGAGCAGCAATGGGCCCCACGGCTAGGGAACAATGGGCGAGCCAGGTAAGGCTGCGTCGATCTACAATAACCCAAACGTTACCACACAATGCTTACTGTACAAGACGTTCGCCGTCTTCGATCTGGATGAACTATATACTAAGTATTACTACAACAAACTAAGAAATGGGAGCGGAATTCTTGTGCAAGAATAACAAAAAATTGTGATGTTAATTATCTGCTACCTAGTAGGCACCAACTAGGGTAAGGTCTCTCCATGCTTTCATCCATAGAATCCAGCAGAATACTAATCAGTAAATTAGGAATTAGGAATCTAAAAATTGCACAACATATCTCGTTGTGACCTCCTTTTTTATTGTATGCACCATATAACCAGTAAATCATTCGTTGGCTTGTTAACTATCTAGGTGGTTTACCAATGGTATTAATTGTTTAACGAACCTCTGATTGCTTAGGGGAGTAACAACAGCGTATTTTGCCACTGCATATGTTTCGAACACTGTTGATCAGAAATGGCTGAAAGACCCCCCCCCCCTCCACCCAAAAGCCGACAGAAATCGCTATTTTTCTAAAATAAAGTACAATGCAACCATTCATGATGTCAAAAAAAATTGCACCCCTTGCAAATTGTTTCCCCCTGACATATTACGCATTGAGAGGTAACTTAATAACAGCAACCTACATTCACCGAGTGTCCTACTGATAAAGAAATTTGATTCCGAGGCGATGGATTTTGATCATATGATGTTTGTACCGATTTGTGCCGATAGGACCAGCTGAGATTGATAATGCTTCACAGCGTGTTCTCTTTACTAATATTTTAACATGTGTCTGCGATATCAAGTCTATGGTTAATGTGGGCAATTATAGAACATTCTCTTAATATCGTATAATGCTCTCTATCATCCGTGTTGACCATCTCTTCCATCTGCGTAGCCATCCTTGTGGTAGCAATCATACATTGTTGTTCAATTAACAATTCATACAAATAAAGCACCAACCACTGCATTCAGAAGGGCCATTGCGGAAATGATAATCATATTCAAAATAAAATATAAGAAGGCGATCATACAATCGCATTCGGTCTGTGCCTTACAATTAGTGGATATGATAACTTCTCGTTTCTTGAAATTCGGCGGAATATTATGATCTCTTCGCATCTTCAGATTAGGGCCTTTTACAAGCTAAATAATGATTAAATACCCCCATTTCTGAAACGGCCTGGCAACAGCACAAACAATAGCACTGTCAAATACAGCAGCAAGCGACATCCATTTGGAAGATAAGTCCTAACTGATAAGATGGTTTGCAAAAGTGTGATATAGCAGCCAGCTTTATGTTGGTTATAATAACGCTATTAATATCAAGCCTAGCTGTCGGTAATACGCTATTGCACTTGCTCTTGATATAATAACTGCACATTAATCCTGGTACATACCTGATTCAACTGGGTTTGTATTCGTATATATACTCTGGTACCTTGTGTAATGCAACACTTCGAGCGGAATGTACCATTATGAAACATCGTTTTGCCTGCTTCAACAGGGGTGCAATTTTTTTTCAATTCAACCGCACGACCCTTTTACCTGTAAGAACAGCAAGCAAATCTGTGGCAGTATTAATGGAAGGTTTGCTCAGTCTGAAGAAAAACAGTTATGATCAACTCTTATAGGTAATGAAAAATGATTCATAGCTGATGTATTCGACAATCAAATATATAACCTGTAGAAATACATGAGTTGTGACTGGCTTTTTCACTTTATGTTCATATTGAAATGTATGGCAAATCTGGGTAAATGATTTGAACACCTCTGTTCAAACTCCTGTGAAGTTGCCAATAAATCGAGTTGCAGTTTAACAAAGTTTAAGTACACCGTCGCCAATATAACTTACCGTTTGATGTTGTTGCTTTTTATTCAAAATATTCGTCGTTTTAAGTTTTAATTGGTCATGTGTGGCGTGTAGCTTCATGGAGGTATGTATGACTGTGGGTCAAATCTTTACATTCGATATTTCTATACTATGCTATTCGCTGCTTTACTCTACTCAAGAGAGCGCTGTTCTACAACTATTGTACCATTAGATGACACGGCAATTCAAGCTTTGGTTTACTACACAATACAATACTGCAGTTATTCCCGCTCAGAGTGTGCTAATCTAAAGTCTACAATGACGCCGCAGTCCAATCTCATCACGTTGTACATGGGATATCCAACAAGGCTTCATTGCCTTCATAACATTAATCAACGCAGCACTCTTTGTCAAATCAAACAAGAGTGATTGACCAATTCATAGCATCATTTATATCAACTAAGACACGCGATGAGGCATCCTGTAAATCATTGGCGCGACACAAAAGTGACTTATAGAATTGCGGAAGCTAGTACAATATGTTCTTATGTCACCGTCAACACAAATAGGAACTCGATATGATTGTGGTTGAGTATAGTTGTCGATTATCATATAGCGATTCGATTAACGATCTAGCTCTGGTAAGAGTGCCCCAGAGTGAAATTTAGTATGCAGTGGTAAGTGTTGATAACTGCTTCAATGTGTATAGGTTCTTATGTGCATTAGGTTGGAAAGGTGCTTTTTACCATTGGCATACACAGGGATACGGATCCAGAACAACCCAGACACATTGGCACCCACGTTTATATACGTACAACCATACGCACACATCGGTACTCCTAGCAAAACACATAGACTTACAAAGACACAAAACTACACACAAGCATATGCGTCGTTGCTCTCATACCACGTAGCCACAAAGACTACCACGCGGTTCCTTTTATTACCAAACGGTTCCAAGAGAAAGCAGAAGCAAGCATTGAGATTTGTGCAAATTAATTAATATAACAGGTGACATGGACTATATTTATTGATTAAGCATAGGGGATCATGGAATCATAGAATCAAATAGAATAATTCAGCAAGTTCTTCATCAAAATAAACAAGATATGGTATGGGCGGCATGTTAATCGACTTTTGGGATTAATAAATCATCTCTAGCATCGTAAAGTACACAATTCATGATTTCTTTATTATGGCCCTCGTCCTTTGAGGGCTGTTCTTGGCGAGGCTCGATCGCTGCATCTTCGCTCATACTCGGTGATACATTAGGATACCCATCAATGTGAAGTCAACTACAAATCAGTTCAGATCGGCAAATCAGGCAATATGGTGGCATATAGCAAGAGGCCAATTTGCGGTGACAGGAACTGCAGGAGAATAGTTTTATAATCTCGGTTTATAATCGTTGTTTGAATGGTGCAAATCTGAATTATATGTGTAGTACTGCGTAATCGGATCTCGTACCTTTACAAAGCTGAACAAATACCGTCTTCAGTGATGCATCATTATTATTACTCACAGTAACAAGTTGGATGCACACGTGCCACAAAACTGCCATAGTAGTTGTCATATGATTGGCGAGTAATAAAAGGGCTGTTTTTCATTTCTAGCATTTATCCACGTTCCTGGACATTGGATTGCCGCTTCATGAATGGCCCGCACTACAACTGTTTCATTATTGGCTTCCCCCAGTGTATTTGAATGACCCATGTGGCATAATAGTTTAAGATGGTTTAGGAGATGTCCGTGACAGAAAATATAATGCTTGTTCTTAGCTATAAACAGTCATACCGTCATCTCTTTGCAGATCGCTTTTGAACCCATTCTTAAATGTCTTAGTCAGTTTAAGGTTACCGAGGTAATGTAACCACACCTGAATTATTGCACATTCGATATTAGGTCCAAAAAGTTCTTTATTGATAAGCACCACTATTTTACGCCCGATACATGTGTAACTATGTGTTTATAGCAATTGGTATCCCTGCCATCGGCATTTGGCCAATTTGCGCGCTGGCTGTAGGTCGTTTTTAGTTGTTTTTCAATTCACACGCCCAAGGCGGATAGATAACTATTTGTGGATTGATATTTTTACGACGACGGTTGTAGGAAAAACAAGTAACAAACATATATTAATGATTCGCTTCTGAAGGTTCATTAAAAATCATTAATGATCACCTTGCCAATATAGCTCGACCTGCAGGTTCATTTCTCCTTGCCCCGTGGAAAATTCGAAATCATACATATGGTTATCATCATCAAATTGCTTGTTCCGTTTAATGGCCTGTTCATTATAGATTTATGGCATCCGTGGTGAATAAAATGAGGTTATGAATACATCAAGAGCGCTTTCCCGTTTCTTTACAAAGGGCATTATATTGTTTCTATATGTGATCAACTCGCGACCCGATAGCTGAACACTTTGCAATGATGAGCTAACAGCAAAGCTGGAGATGCTCCAAGACATTATTGTCACAACATAGACTTCAACTTGGACGAGCATGACAACGTAATGGTGGATGGTAAATTGGTTGCGGCGATCGGCATAACGTTCATACCTTTTATCACCAGGCTTGCGGGAATAGAAACCAGGGAATATATACCCCCAAACCAGCCCATAGTCTCATTTCACTGAGCTGTAGTCGCGATGAATTTATTACTGTCATGGGCGTGTGACTAACGTGTTCGTGATGCTCGTTATCGACGCACGATTCTGCAGCTACTGGGCACATCATGGCAAATCTTGACAGCAGAAATCGGATACCGACTGAACAGGATGCCTGGAAAATTAACTACACACAAAGAAATGTAGACGTTGATATTATGATATTGATAATGCATTGGTGTCTTAAAAAGCTGCCTTGGCGGCATGCACCGGGCTGTTCAATTCGATTTGTCATTTCTCATAATAAAACGACCATCATATAAATATCAACACAAGGAATTATTTTTCATCGTTTTGCTTGATATTGGTTGATATTAGCTGTCATGACAACTCCATATTGATAGCAAATATATCCATGAAATGACTGGCCGCGTGATCAGTTCACATAGTGCTGTACGAAAACCAGTCGCAATTAGACTATTAGAAGCAAATTGTGCGAAAAGTGTTTTGTTATACTTTAACTGGTCCATGAATGTCAATTAATGATGGTCGCATAATGATGAGATTATACATGGTTATATGGTCAATACTTCAAGCCACTTGTAACTGCCACCAAGCAGCAACTATTTGCATTTCACGCAATGTCAACTCACAATAAAACGCAAATGAACACATGGTTCGTTGATATGAAGATAAATCAATTCCAGCAAATAGGATGGTATTGTTTTATCTCCCCCTTCGATAAAGCATTTGGATAACCGCGACGAGTTATCAATCATAAAAAGGCGGATAGGTAAGATTGTTGCGAAAACAAATATGGGGAAAATGTGCCATAATGCTGACCATGCGTGAACGTGTTGACACGCGAACTCTGCAGTACTTATTCTATGATTCGTACCGTGTGGGTATTAAGGTGTAATATGAGAAACCTTAGGTCATAAGACTTGTAAAACTTGTCAATATACACCCTGTTTAATACAATACTTTCGTTGTTATTGTAATTAAGTGACACATTTTCAGCAAGTGCGTGTGGAATGCATTAAGTGCAGTTTAGTTTTCAGGCTAATACAAGTTAATGGATTCCTTACATATTATAATAAGTGGTCATAGGACACCCTCCAAGCCATTTAAAGCAGCAAGGAAATGACAGTTTAAGCACATCAGTCAATCCATGTATTTGAAGCCATTTGTACACTCAGACCTAAGCTAATTTGAATGGCAGATGGCCACAAAGTGTGAATGATAGGAACAGAACGTTTAAACACCCCAAAAGATTTGGACTTACTTATCTGTATATGTGTGTTTTAGGATCATTTGCTGGCATTCCTTTTGTCAGATGAGCCTATCATTCAAGTCACATTTAACTAAGCAAAGGGGCCATTAGAGGAAGTACGCTGCAAATTAAATAAAGGCTACAATGTTGACTAAACGGACATTTTAGTCCATATATGATTAGCCCTGCTATGATTAAGCTATCACTCGGTACATCTCTATGAGTACCGTCAGAATGGGATGTTAATAGTTGTTTCGTCTGATTTATGGGACCATCCCTGCCCTAGATATCGAATATTCAAAGCTGTGCAGCTAAAAGTTCCACATGTTAAGATCCATCTAATATTTTGCATACACTTGTTAAACCTCACAGAATCATTTTGCTTGCCGGATGTAATTCTCATTTGCCGACTTTGACCATCATGACCTTTCTTTCTCCGCTTAATGGTCGGTTCGTCATTGAAATACGGCACCTTGAGTAAATAAAAACAAGTTATTGAATGCACCGAGAGATATTGTAAACGTGCCTCCTTTCTAGGAAATGGACATCACGACGATGCGCCTGTAAATCCAATCTTTTAACTCATTAGAATAATGACCTCGTAATAAAGCTGTGGATGTGAAAAGACATTTTCACACCAGCGATACTATTTCGATGATTGTCACAACGCAATTCTGGGTGGTAGACTACTAGTTGGCCTGAGGCTGCTAAGCCAGCGTGCTGAGAAAGCGAAAGCAGAAATTAAATGGTTCACTAAGGGTAAATCTGTTTTGTAACACAAAGCGGTATTTCCAATTCGAGTCACATCACAATAAGAGATCAGTTACCAATCTGAAGTTCGTGGTGCGTTCATATTAAAGTGTTTGTCGGTATATTCGCCTCATAACTAGTTCAATCCAGCCTACCACTAATTCATCTTGATTTTCATATTTTTTACCCCAAGGCTTGCGGGAATAGAAACCACAATCTACACAGTGAGTTAATCAAGGGGAAAGCACGAGCCCAAACCTTCCCATAATCCTATCGCATTGAGCTGTATTCATAATAAAGTTATCGATTCGATGGGCGTATGTCATTGGTCATCGCGCTACGCACGATGCCAAAGTCAGCTTGGGGCGCCTGATAGGCATTGACTTAACATTAAGTCAAATCGTGATAACCAAGATAGGGAACCGACTGACTACCACGCTCTTCTCTAAGCAGGATATCCGACAAATAAACTTCATCATTGATTCGTATACGCCGGTATATTGAAACTGATAATGCCTTGGTATCTTACAAAGCTTACTTGGTGGAATGCACAATCATACTTGACACACATGAGATAACTGATAAGTGAATTGTTTGCATATTTAAGATACATAATGCATTAGGACTTACAACCTGGGTATGATTATGCGAATAGCGTTGATTCCGTCGAATCAATTGACAACCACGTAGCCATGCCGATGACAGTTTGTTTTTGTATTTATTCCGGCCAAGCTATTGAAAGGCCAGTATGGGACACAAAAAAACAGCTGGTGATTGGCAGGCTTAGAATGCAGTTAGATAACAAGTTGCCGTTATTATTTGGTCTGCAGCGTTGTCGCTTTAACCAACAGATACATGAAGATACCAATACATGTAAAGTCGCTTACCAATCAGCTATTGTCTTTGGATTGGTCAATGTGATGAAATATTTCTATCTGGCTTATTGGAGTGATAGGTGCTGCAGTGGGATATGTTTGACAATCCTATGGAACGATTGGTCTCTATTAAACATCCTTGTGTTTAATGGATGGCATTCAGAAAAAAATTCTTGCCTAAATAAGTGTGTTGAATACAAGCAAGATTACCAACGCTAACCGTATTTGGGCGACGTTGTTGCATATCCAATAATGCTGATAGCTAAGACAATAATTAATAAATATCCCGATGAAACGTATGGTGGCCATGCGTAAACCTGTTCAATCAATTTGCAGTATGCGTGCATTAAGGTTGCTATATGTGTCAATAATGCAAGTAATAGTTGTTTTCGTAAAACTGGTGATACTTAAACATAAACCTTAAAATGAAATACCGTTCGCTTGTGAACAACGTTCATGTGCAATACTGTTGGCACCACATTGTAGTCGATCAACCATCTGTAAGTCTCTAGCTGGAAGTTTAGGTGCATTTATGAGCTTATATAATAGCAAGGCAGTCATTGCATGGACATGTTTAGTGAATCCTGGTTAACCATGTGAAGCCAGTGAAGCATTTTCAATCATTTCCTTTTTTGTCTTGAGCTAGCTTTGTGTTACCAAATATGCAGTCAACGTTTACCTGCTATACACAACGATATAACAAAACATTTGAATATACTTCATACGCGACAAACCTGAGATTGACCAGAAATGTTTGCGGGCCATGGTCTGAACATGGTGTTTTACCTTGTCAAAATGATGTGAATAACAAAGAAACATAAAGCTAACAACAACTCGCCGATTCTGAGTAGTCAATTATGTGAGGAAATGTTATGCTATCAAAGAATGTTGTAGTTTTCCAGTGGTAATGAACACTCTCTAAGCAGTTTGTAGCAGTCCAAAAAATCCACTCAAATGACCACTTAATGTGGCGGATATCCTTTGTTTACTATTGTTTGAAAAACTGAAATATCTATAGATTTATTAGATGGCATGATTGCGAAAATCTACCTGGTTATGCATGTGAAATGTAACTAACCAGCTTCTGGTCCCATAAATGAGAGTTAGCGATACATTCAAGTTTTATGAGGCTAGATTGACTTTATTGATTTATGATTATCTGATTTACTAAGACGACCGACTAACACTGCTTATCAACTGCTACATCGCACTAAAGAGCAAGCAGGGTAAGACTGTAACAAAGATAATAAACTCTTGTCTTAAAGCGAAGCAGCGAATGGCAGCATAATCAACAGCAAAGTTTCTACAGGAGGATATCTTGAATGTCATTACGGGCAATGTGTCAGACATTGATGTACCAGTAAAACCTAAATCTGTAGAATACAATATTGTCGAAGAATTCTGATGCACACCTCAGGTAAATATCATTTAACATTTTATGGGCGACCAAGTGCGTTCTTGGTGGGTTAAGCGTCTTTTTTTCTGCAAGCCAAGTAAAGCTAATTTCCTGGCGGTCATAGAACACTCTCCGTGTAGTTTGAGGTAGAAATCGGTGAGTGACAGTATAGGTACATCAGTGAGTGCATGCCGTTGACGCCATTTAATGGCAGGCGGTGGTCAATGAATAGTGATTGGTTTTTTTATCCGTTCAAGCACTGTAGTATCCATGAACATGCAGTTTGTTTGTGTCTGAGTGTGTGTGTATGTGTGCGTGTGTGTGCGTGGGTTGGTTTGGGTTGGTGTGTGTAGTAGTAATCGGCACTGCATAGATGGGCCAACAACCATATTACCGAGAGCATAATCTTTCTTATTTGATTTTTTTTTTTGCATATGTGAGATCGATGCAAAAACGCAATGTTAAGTGATAGCAAGCGTTGAAAGAATAACCTTGTTCGTAACTCATATCAAGCTATAGACGTCTTATACTTTGAAAGGAGTGCCCGGCAAATTAACTTCATCATTCATATGAAAACGTAGATGATGATATTATGTAACTGATAATGCCCTGGTATCTTACAAAGCTGATCAACTCGATTTGTCATTCCTGAGTATGAACTACTATCACACCAAGGTATTCTGCATCCTGTCGTCGGTTAATATGGGTGCTTCAGTATTATAGAAAGCGTTGCTTGACACATTCAGTATCTGTTGTGTCTACTCAATTTAAAAATATATCGATGTAATGATTTACCTCAAGGCCTGTTAAAAATGACTTTTGTTACATTTCGCAATTGACAAATTGGCTTTTCATTAAGAGTCGAAGTGACATTTGCTTCAACTTTTGATGTCAACGAGGCAAAGTGTCCGGAATAATTATCATTTCATTACTGCAGAGTATACCAGATTATCGAAGTCTAATGTGATATTTTCAAACTTCGATTTTATTTGAATATCGTGTAATGCAATTAATATTAAATTTCTTTCAAAGTTGTATGATCACCGTGTTAATTCTAGCTAAATTCTAGCAATAAGGTTTTATCTCCCCCAGCAGAAATACTCTTAAGTTTGTTAAAGAAATCTATGAAGCCGTTAACAAATAGTGTAACCCTTATTGGCTGATATCGGCACCCCGAAACCCGCACAGAAAAAATGCTTAAAAACACTAGTCCATGCAGCTCCTATGAAACATTGCAACACTTGTCTACATATCCTAACATCACCCCACAACACACACACACACACACACACACACACACACACACACACACACACACACACACACACACACACACACACACACACACACACACACACACACACACACACACACACACACACACACACACACACACACACACACACACACACACACACACACACACACACACACACACGCACACACACACATGCGTTGTGTAATATTTGATAGCCTCTATTGGATGTATAATATGTCTGATATTGGTATATTTTGATGTTAATAGACTAAAGCATATAATGCCATATCTGAGTCGATGTCTTAGGGTGTGGGATACATACACAATGAGATGTGCAAGTTTCCATGCCGAACATTAGTTTGCTATATTTCACAACGCAAATGGATGCAATTCTACACTTAACAATTTTGCACAACACTGCACTATGCTTCATTTGATATATTCGATACTATTCCCCGCGATAGTCTAGAAGGGGAATATGTTTTATAAAACTTTCTAACGTTTGGTCTCCGTTGAAGTTTTTAGTTTTAATAGTGCCGTGGACAATAACATGCGTAATGCTGCGTAGGTGAGTCTGGCACAGCTTGAAAACTGAACAGATACCAAACGGAGTAAGATAGTGTTATAACGCACAAAAGGAGGCTTGCTGAACACATGTAAGATAATTGCCAGTTTTAAACTGCAAATCAAAATTTTAATCAGTCAAATCCAATGTTGTGGTATAATTGACGAGTTGTAAAACAACTCTTTTTCATTTCTAGTATTCTTTCACGCTCTTGGAGAATCGGTTTGATGTTTCAGGATTGGTCGCACCTCTGATGGTTGCTTCAGGTTGTGGAATTATAATCTCGAGCAGTTTCATTCCTACATCATACGTGGATAATGTATATAGATCACCCATTGGACACCATTGAGGTGTGTCCCGCCATATCAACGCACTGATGTGCAATCATCACAAAGCTGATAGCTAAGATGGTAGCTAAAATCAATCTAGGTAAAATGTGCCGTCATCCGAAAATATGCTGGCCATGAGTGGATTTGCAACATGCAGCTCCTTAAACACATCTTTTATTATGCGCACAGGGGGCGTATATTCAGGATTGAACATTGGGGCAATGTAATATCCGACACTTCAGATCGTAAAAATTGTTAATATTCACCCTGCAAAATGAAAAGGCTCTGCGTCAATGAAATCATGTGACCTATTCTCGTTAATCCTCACGTATGGTTTCACGGAAGATTAAGTGCGTATGGAATTCAGTGAGTGCAATTAGTTTGCAGGCCAAGCACAGCAAATAGACTCCAGACACGATATAATTTTCAACAGGTCTCGAAGCAATTTAAAGCTGCAAATCTTAAGTGACAGTATTGGCGCATCAGTCTATGCAGGTTTATGAAGCCAATGCTAATTGAGACCTAAACTAATATGAATGACA
>CM067352.1:62688785-62824464 GCA_034190875.2 Urechis unicinctus | reverse complement strand
GGTCGCAAACCCTCGCTCTGGAGTCAAAGCAGTGGGCCAGGGACCAGTTGGTGGCCAACACATTTGAGAGGTAGGACTACCGTGAGCTCTACAGAGCTCATCTACTTCTACCTGGGGGTGATGTGAGTTCAATAAAAGCCTTACTAGTTAGATAATCTGTTCATGAATTAAATATCAAACACCACTAGTATATATGAACTGTCTGTCTTTGCAGGTACCCAGGGGATTCAGAATGCGACGACCAGGTGCGTACCATTTAGCACATTTCATGGCCACTTCGCTCTACCTGATGAAGATGCAGATTCTCAGCAATGTGTGGCCATTGACACCCCGGTTGAAATCTGTGGTCCAAAAGATGTCGGAGATCATCACCCTCCTGTATGGGGCTTACTTCCTAAAATCTCGTCTGACAGCTCCTGCACCCCGCAATGATCTTGGCTTCTACTATGCAGTTAAGGCATATGTGGAACAACAGGCTGCCAGGGAAGGGCTCGAGAGCATCAAACGGCACCTTTGGTACCTGGTGCCAGAGCAGGTCGTACTCTGCCTCTTCGGTGATGGTGTATCAGAAGATGAGAAGAGGGAGGTAGCAAGGGCTCTGGTAGCACACCCTGCACCACCTCTCTTCCATCCAGGCAAACCAAACTTCCAGCCTGTGATTGATCTACTGGGAGAGACCCGCCCAAGTCTGGCAGTGTTCGTCAGTGAGCGATCTTGGCTGCTGTTTAAGCTATTCAGAAGCAATACAGACTGGCTGCTCCGAGAACCAGCAACTTGGCCCCAAGATGCAGCCTATCGGGAGCTGAGGGAGCTAGTGAGGGACCTGAAGGGGGTCAATGACTGCGCTGAGCGTGCCGTCAAGGACGTGCAGGAGTACGCAAATGCTACACGTGACGCAGGACATATTGACGATGTGATATTGGTTGGAACGGATCACCGCTGTCGGCTCTCACACCTCCGCAAGGCTGACTTAAATGCCATAATCTAAGACTCAGACTGAAACCCTAATGCATGCTAAAATGCATTTTGTTGTACTGAAGTTGCTACATAAATGGACAGGAAGTCTTATTTCAGTGATTATATGCTTCAGTTTTTTGTATTGTGTAATGAACAAGAAGGTATGATAAATAAAGCTATTGTCTGAATTTTTGCTATTTTAATGACTTTTTTCCTTCCAAACTGTACACAGTACATCATATTAGCATACAAATAGAAAACACCAATCATGTTTAGACAGTTAAACATCATGAAAGTATGAAATATTAATTGTAATACATTTTGAATTGCATAATACATGAAAAATAGCTGAAAATCGTCATTTTTCAAGAAAACGCTACACAGGAGGGTATAAAATTAATTTTTAAAATCTGAAAAAAAATCAGTGTGATAAGGGCATCATTAGGCACAAAATAAAACCAGGGGAGCACGCGTCTTCAAAAAAAAAGGTTTTTTTGAGCCACCCTTATATATATATATATATATATATATATATATATATATATATATATATATATATATATATATATATATATATATATATATATATATATATATATATATATATATATATATATATATATATATATATATATATGTTCATTAACCAGGTGTCTAGATATTTTTCGATGACAGCGGATAGTCTTATCAATCAAAAGTGGCAACTTTGAGCATAAACCGCTTTGGGGCTACGTTGCATAAGTACATTATATGCATATATATATATATATATATATATATATATATATATATATATATATATATATATATATATATATATATATATATATATATATATATAACGCACCTTACGGAGTCACGTAAGCGAAGCAACCAAGTGACTTGTCATGCATACAAAATCGTGACCTTAAGATCGCATTCATCCTAGTCCTTGCGTCTTGTTCGTTTGTGAGTTTATATTTCATCAAGGTGCGTAATACATAAGCTGATCTCATGACGACTAGATGTTTCTTTGCAATTAATCATACGAGAAAGGACATAGCCATACATTGCGGCTGCATTTTGCAATTACTGCAAATGTCTAAACTTAGGTTGCATATTATTCAAATTGCCAGCGTAGAATGGATCGTTTTAGTTTTATTTGCGCGATAAACAGTATTTCAGTTGTGTCAAGAACATTTTATGGAGATCTGTGAAAACACATCGCACTCATGATATTTTGTCAGCAATATTGCTATGACATATGACACACATGACATAATTTGTATTTTATACCTGCCTAGCCAGATAATATTTCATATGGAAGCAATAACAAAAAAAATCATCTGATTTAATACCCCGATTCTCATCATTATTCGCTGATATTTCAAGACTTGTAACAGCAGTGATATTCATACCACCAGGCAATTCAACTTGCATTCAGTCTGCTTATTATGTTGGGGGTTTTCCTCGATGAACAAAATTTAATCTTCTCATTGTCAAGCCAGAAAACATTATAGATGACCTCACTTGCCTTCATACTAAAGTTATCACTGTGTTTTCACTAAGCGGATGCAAACTGCATGTTGGACGATATCTCAAACAACACCAAGAAAAGTGAACAATCCAGTTTTTCCATAACAACCAAAGCCTTGTTGTCAAATGCGCGCTTTTTTGCACAATTTGTGTGAACAGGAAACGGAATCCTACATCAAAAGCTTTAATATACAGTGTTTAATGCACTATTACTTTTATACAAATATATTGAGCCATTCCAACGGCGTAATTGGTAGCCAATTGTTATCCACTTGTACACAGTGGCAGACCTTGTCAAGGCTCCCCTGAGTCTACTGAAAATTCCAAGTAGCTGCGTCGGATAATGTGAAAGACACCACAGAGACTGTGGGGTTTTCCTCAGTCCTTTCAAGACAGAACAAATATTTGAACAGTATTGTCATTTACACCCGCATTTCGATAGAGAGAGAACGAGTCGGATCTGCACCTCTGGCGACTGGCATTGTGTTTGAAAAGCCTTTGGCACCATTTGTTTTTGTTATTTTTCAAATCGAGTTGAAGGCGCGTTAAATGGCTCTGGGGCTCTCATGTGGAATGTTTCATAAATCTCTTTGGAACCCAGCTAACCATGCAATGCTTTTATGTATAGTGATGTTCTTTTTGAAACTTTGTTTGTGAATTCCGCGTCACTTTAAGGAGCACTTGCTTGAAACACCAAAGCAGGCTGCTACTGAGTCCCCATTACAGATGTTATATACAGACTTTCTCTTTCAGACTGTGACTTACGTATAGGCCTTTTTTAATGCAAAACGTTTTAGGGTAATGGGACCTAATCATTACCACATATGCGCAATAAATCATGGATGAATATTACAAACAGTATATCTTTGTAACTGCGACACACAGCGCTACCATGCACTTTACTAATTACATTAATCCTACTTGTTGCATTGACTTATTTGAAATCGTACGCTGATTATTAAGAAAACTATTGGACACACACTCATCAAATCAGCCCAGATTATCGAAAAAAGAGCTTCAAAAGAAATAAAATAGATCATTTATCAGTGCTGATGAATTGAATGGCTCTTTTAAGTAGCTGAAACACCGACCAACTAGTAGCTGATGTCAATCACTTGAAGTCAGCTTGGTCGTAATGCACAGAACAAGGTTTCGTCGCAGCGTATAGCTCCCTTCTACACGTATGTGTCAATAAACTTTAACCATGCATTCTATATCTTATGCCATGTGGTAATCTTCGAATGAATGATTGGGTAAAGGCAAGAACCAACAACGAGTTACAATTAGCATTACATACGTGAGCGATGGAAATGAAATTCTAGCAGATACCAGGGGCAATCCTCGGGACGGCTGTGATTGGTCTGCGAACATCAAGGCAACCTATGCTCATCTGACAATCCTAAGGCAACTAATCCGCGTACAAGGCTATGAATCATTTTGCAGGTGGATGAATCCTGCGTATGTAGCGACTGATGTGTCATCAGCTGGTTTGAATCAAGGGTTCAAGACCGGCATGCATAAATTTATGCTTGTGTGGGAATGCCGCTCATTGGATAGACGTTCAGGGCCATGACGATATCAAAATTATGTTTATATATATATATATATATATATATATATATATATATATATATATATATATATATATATATATATATATATATATATATATATATATATATATATACTTACAATTGCAACCATTTTGGACAATATAGACAAAACCGACCATTTTGGGTCATCTGCTTATTTTGCATTTGCGGGCTCAAATTATGTGATATCACGGATGCCAAATTTTAACATCTGCCTTGTATGGCTTTATTTAGTTATCTTCATTCAAAACTTATTTCCGACGATTTTAAATTTTTTGTTCCATAATGGTTGTACCAAAAAGGTCATGACGGTTTTGTCATGCAAAAAACCAACCATTTTGGCCTTTTTATATAATCGACCATTTTGGCCATATTATAAAACCAACCATTTTGGCCTTTTTATATAATCGACCATTTTGATCATATTATAAAACCAACCATTTTGGCCATTTTATATAATCAACCATTTTGACCATATTGTAAAACCAATATACCCCGTCGTACAAGGTATTATGCGAATGTATAACCCGTCGTACAGATTGAAGCTGAAAAACATACCCCGCCGTACAAGTATGAGGCCCAAAAACCCGTCGTAAAAGTCGAGAGGCCGAAAAAGCATACCCCGTCGCGCGGCACATATATACTACCTCTATACACTTAGGTGCCCCCCCCCCCCCCCCCCGGGATTAAGTATGCAACGAGTTAGATACAATTTGCATCATCCTTATTGAAAAGAACCCAAAAGAGAAGTCCAATTGATTGAGTAAAGCAGTGACTGTCATAACGCATGCAGATTGCTGGGCACACTGCTCATTAGGCAAAGGAACTTCGCCTCCCATGGTGGTTTTTTATAACATAAGCATACCAATATTGATGGTATTATCATAAGACCAGATTGGTTGGAAATACAAATTATATAACAGATCATTTTGGTGTGCCTATTAGAAAATTGTGATATATTTACATAGAAAAAATACCCTTTTAATGAGAAAATTCTGCCGGTTCTCAACCAATCACGACAATGTTTAACATGATTACCGTTGCGATTTATATTGAGCTGTAATTATTTCTCACTTTTGCACCTAATGGTTGTTTATAAAACCCACCTGATTAAATCGTTTTGTGTTAACAAATATTACGTAATCGATAGGTTATCAAGCAAAGTAACTTCAATTAAAACAAAGAATGAATATGAGAAGAAAAACATGCTTTAATCAACAACCATTTCATGCTTGATAATCATTTAAAGTTAACATTTTATGCTTGATAATCATTTAAAGTTAACATTTCATGCTTGATAATCATTTAAAGTTAACATTTCATGCTTGATAATCATTCAAAGTTAAGGGATTTCCTTGTCATTGACTGGGCTTTCCGCTGCTCGTTCATTATTTTGGTACGAACTTTGTTGTACGGATAGGTTATGCCGTTCTCTTGGATGATGCGCATAATCTCTTGTTTTCCTGGGGGACAGAGTTTAAAAACACCCGACATTAATCAACATGTCCGCTTGATAATACAGTTAACATTAAACCAAAAATTCACGCATTAACAGCTTTCAGTCATATAACTGTTACCAGGCAGTTTGCGTTTGGGACTTGGAAGCTTGATATACTGTCCAAAAGCCTTGTGGATGATGCTTGTCTGGGCAGAATCCCCATTTGCAGCGCTTTTCCATTGGGCCCTCATCACAACTGTTATCTTCATCAGGTGCAACTAGAGCTGATTCTGCAAAAACATTTCCTACCAATTACTTAAGTATATTCTAAACCCAAACTTGAAACACCAATCAATAGCTCACATATATGATAGCATAAAAAAAAATTGTCACTGACCATTCAATTGGAAATTGGCAGGATCATAAACTTCAAGTGAATCTGGCCATACCACATAAAGGAAACACATATATATATAATTTATCCTGCCGCCCGACACTTGAATTATGCATTGGCATCCATACAATGCCATATATTCAAGTATTATTTTTTTTAGTTCTACCACCAGTCACAACAAAGCATTATCTATATAAACAGAGCACAGAAAGACTAATTGCACTCTGAGAAGTGCCATTCATCGTCTCAATCAAGACAGAATATTCACCAGTTTTACCGACCATTTGTGCCGTCGTGTCCAAGTTGTTGAGGAACGCGCCAACTCGAGACACAGCAAGAGCGGGCAGCGGCCTCTGGTAGGTACCGCGGTTGACCTCGGACGAATGCCCCATGTGTTTGTAAAACAACTCTCGATCTTGTTGGGAGACGTCCTGTTGAGCGTATAATGTAGAGATGCGAGCTCTTTGGTTGGTAGCATTTACCAGACTGCAGTCAATGCCTGCTTTTTTCATCACTGCTTCCGTGGCGCTCCATCCAGCCACATGCCGTGAGAATTCAATATTGGGGAAAATGAATGTGTTTTCCTCCAATATATTTGCGCCACTTCTCCTTTCATTGTCGGCAAGTAAATCCATTGCATTGAAGCAATCATTTGGGATGATGATGCTTACCAAGTGATTACCCTTACCCGTACAGTAGGTTACGTCCAATTCAGAGGAATGGTAATCGTCATCGGTTTGCCATTTTCTTCGTTCAGTCCATTGTTTGATGGTCATTCTACAAGGCTCCCCACCTCGCCTTGCATTGAAAAGTGTGAGCCTACTACAAGTCAGATTCCTTAGCTCAACAAATTCGGAAGTGGCAAATTCATCGATAGTGATTCCTGAAAGGTATGTGATGCGATCCACTGTGTGGTTTCTGAGTTTCACCATAACTTCTTCCGGGGGAGTCCTCTCGGGCAGCCTTAAGCGTTCTTGTCTTGATTTGTTAATCAGATATTTACAATCACTGAACATCAGGTTCTGGTGGTGCTTGAGCAGGCTTTTAAAATGCCCAAGCTCCTCTACCTGTTCCTTTCCCTGTTCCCCAGAAAGCATAAGGGCCTCTCCCTGTATTATTTCAGCTGATCGCATCAGTAGATAATATAATGAATTCTTCAATCCATATTTGAGTGTTTTGTCATCTGATGTGAGGCTAGTGATTGCTTCTCTAAGCGTTGTCCAGTTGCCGCGGTGGAACATGTCTCCAGCATCCTTCATTTCAGAGTCATCTTCCTTTTGAACTTCTAAGTACAGACTTGCAAGCATGCGCATATCAGCCATAACTGATTTGCGTACTTCTTCTTTGCCCAAAGATGCTTGCCTATCATTTTTATTGTGCTGTCTGTTCTGCAACAGTCTCCAACGGCATTGCTGTGGAAGCTACTTAAAATCTCTTTAAAGTCATTGCCTTCCTTTGAGTTGATGACCATTGCCGAAATTGGTTTTGGCCTCATCTCCTCCTTGCATTGGCGCCTGTGCCGATAGAAGTATAGCTTGCTGTACGCCCCTTTGCACGATGAGCAATGGACAGTTTCGGCCTTAGTGGAACTCCGTTTGATGCGTTCAAAACAAGTCGGTGTCTTCGTCTTGTTTTGTTCAACAATTCCAGCATTGCGCAATTTTGCGAATGCCCTCCGTTCATCTATTTTGGATAACTCAGCCCCTCAGATTTTAATGTGTAATTATGTCCACATTTAACTATAACATGCAAATGTAAAGCTTTAACTTGGTTATTTGTGATACAGATGGTCAAAATGTTGACTTTGTGCTCTGGACTTTTTCATAACCCCTCTAAATGCTTCTATGGGGGAAATTGCCACTCACTAATAGCCATTGATATCACAAAACCACCAGCAGTGTTATTTTGCTATTCCCCACTCATAGCCGCTCTCGCGCTCTGAGTGTCACGAGCGCGTATGCGCCCATCGAGTCCGTTAAGACCTCCAAACTATTCAGATACCCCGTGACCCAGTTAACTGTAGCGCCTTAAGTTCCCAAACCTCTTCCGCATCCTACTCCAACGCAAGAATGCTCTTCTGTCTTTACCCACCAGGCGACCATCATCCTGCACGGCGGTAACTGTCCCGAGAAATCTTTATTGCATTCTTTTCCCTTAAAAGGTTTTAATTGTCAGTTTCTTGTCCGGTAGTGACAAAACCAACTGTCATGGAAAAGTCTGGCAAAACTTTCATGGTTAGAAAACCCCAATAGGATATCCATTATGTCATGTTGCGGTTTGTCAGGTTGGAAGTAGCATAATTTGGTGGAGGATCGTTTTGAACTGGTTGTGTCATGTGGAAAGATAAATGTTCTTTTCCCCAGATAGATTCCTATCGTTTACGTAGTACGAATATCTCCTCGAATAACACCCGTTTTGTCGCATTCTGAGTATCATAACAGAGTTCTACCGCATTTGTTAAAAGATACGGGATGGAGAGAAGAGATGAGTTTCCCAACCTATGTAGGTCAAATAGTTTATTGGGATGTTCCAATAAGCAGGGTTGATAGATTCAACGGTATGACATAAATTATTTAAAAAGTAATTTAAGCATGCCAACAGTTTCACTCACACACGCCAAATGGCTGTGAATCGTACAAGTTACTGAAACAGTCCAACTGATTTTGTAAATCAGATAAATTCCATATCGACGAACTTACAATACGTGACTTGCCAACCTTTGACAAAGTCGCAATATGAAATCTCCCAAGGACGCGGACCGTTGCCATGGCGCCGAAGCTATATGGCGTTGGGAAATTTCTCAATGAAAATAAGCAGAATACATGGTGTCTTTAAATTGACCGTACCGCTTTATTCTTGGTTCTACAGAAGAGATAATCATACGGATGTGCTGAGGAGAGTCTCCTGTGTGTGGATCCGAGTGATAATCGTAAAGTTATTTGAGTTTCGGTGAATTATCCGGTTTTGAAGCGGCAAAATCGCGATTTAAAACATTTAACTCGAAAATCTGATCGATTATCACTCGGATCGACATATCACTTTCATTCTTCTACATTTTGGTATAATTTATATAGCAATCGTATGGAGAATATATAGGTACGGCCCTTTTTCCTTAGGTACATAAATCACGACACAACTTTTATGGCCCCGAAAAAATACCACTTTTCGTCATTTTCGTCGGCGATTAGCACCACATTAAATACCAGCAAGAAAAACGAAAATTGTACCAAATGAAAAGCTATTCTAATGTATCATTGCGTCATTTGTTGTCAATAGTCATTTACATGAGACTACCAAACGGCCTAAAAACGGCCTTGTCCAAACGAGATCGGCGCCGCGTTTGTCCGCCCTACTAATGTTGCAGCACGGACGATTCCATGTCAAAAATGCTTGTAGGGCACGTATTTATTCTCTGATTCGTGGATAATCAAATTACCATCATTTATGTTATTGCTGTAACTATTATACATATCGATTGCCTTGGGCAGCTTCGTGTTATTTAACCACTCTGGACACTGTAATCTGTCTGTCAACGATGTTGGACAACAATCCTCGTCCCTTGAATCGGGAGAGTCCAAACAGCTGTCATTAGTAATCGCCGTGTGACACAGCGACAATCTTGCGGCCCTGTCGGGTTGACAGGCTTCTGTGAAGTTCTGAGCGGCTATATTTACGCAGCATGAACCTGTAGAGGTGGAGGCAGCATCACGGAGCGTTAAGAATCCAGTCTTCGCTCTTATATTATACGTTTTAATGATTTATTTTCGTATGGTTAAATATTAACGGGAATCATGCAAACCAGCCGTATAGTTTCAGGTCGAACAGTAATGTCTTGTAGGGCAGTAGGGCTAGGCAACAGGGCACTTATCAAAGTATGTTCCTGTCATATTATGTCGTGTCCAAATGCATATATTCCTGCATATATTCACAATATGCTTCATCCAGCGTCACACTGACCTCAAACTGATTCATTTTATATTCTTTATCACATGTTTTATACCTTTATTGGACATTGAATTAACTTTGTGAATTTCCCTGAATCTCATTTCTCTATGTGAATGATATAAATCCCCTCAGGACACTTTGAATAAAACATGGATTAAACAATCTTTAAGTTTTAAATATATTGCCTTTATTCAGTTAGCTACATAATAACAAGTAGTTATTCTGCAGGCAATGTGCTGAAGGATCTGTCAAGGTCAGGAATAGGTAGACAATGAATTTGTTTTGCTGATGATTAAACTTTGATTGTAGTTCATTTGCTTATCTAGGGTCACCTAAACTCTACCAGACATGTATCCACAATATAAGCATTCAGAGATGATTTAGCAAAAGAAATGGACCTCAATTGACTGAATGTATTGACCTCATAAGGATCAGTGATCAGGAAATCAAGCAAATAATTGAGGGCATTAGAACAGATAAATTTGAAAATGATCAGCAAGAAATACCACATCAGCATCTTATGTTGCACTAGCAGTAATATACTTTTAAGAGTCTTGGAGGGTTTCCATCTGGACACAATTAGTGAGTCCACAACAGCTTGCCTGTACGATACAGCAAAAGATGATTCTCCTGCTGTGCACCAGCTATAGTTGCACATTCTGTTACACACATAAAATTAACTTGTCAAACTGTCTATCAGTCTTATATCATAAGAAATAAAGGAAGTCTATGTAATACATTACACAACATTAATTCTTGTCAACCTGATTAGGTTGATCATCAATACACATGTCACATGGATCAATCTCTTGTTATTAAGTGAAGGAAGTAAAAAAAACTAATACTCTCTCATGTTGATTCTGTGTGACAAAACATTCACCAGATGTTCAGATTAAGTCTACAGTTCAGTCTTCAGCAACAGGGCTGGAAATTAACTAAAATGGCCACCCGTCCTGACCTGTCCCGATGACGGGTGGCCATTTTAGATGTTAACCGGCCTCAAGAAATTTTCCCCCTTCAAACAAAAAAGATGCCATGTTAGGCGAACCCTAGTTTGGTTACATACTTGGATGGTGATAAGAACCCCAAGTCAGTGTCACGATTAGTTGTTGATAAGAACCCTAGGTCAGTGACATACTGGGATGGTGATAAGAACCCCAGGTCAGTGTCACGATGAGTTGGTGATAAGTACCCCAGGTCAGTGAAATACTGGACTGGTGATAAGAACCCCAGGTCAGTGTCACGATGGACTGGTAATAAAGAGAATCCCAGGTCTGTGTCATGCTGGGCTGGTGATGAAGAGTTGATATGAATTGCAGATAAATACAGAGCAGATTAAGTGTACATCAATTTGACACTGTACACAGGTGCATACATCATAACTGCAGGACCATCAATTAGGACCAGGTGGAGCTTAACAGTCTTCCTGGGTAAACAGAACCTCTGATAAAAATCATCTACTTAAACCGACTGATGACCCAAACTCACACACAACCAATACAGATAATACTCATTGTTTCGGTCATTTTTGTCATTCTGATGGTTTTATGACAATTAGACATAACATGTCTTTTTAAGCCCCAGTGATTGATATATCTCAACAGGATATAATAAAAAGAGAAACCAAAACATTTGTAAACAGTAGTGAAACCAAAACATTAATGAAGCCACAACATTGATGAAGCCACAGCATTGACGAAGCCACAACACTGGTGAAGCCACAAAATTGGTGATCACAATATTAGTGAAGTCACAACCCTGTTGCAGCCACAACATTGGTAAAGCCAAAATATTGATGAAGCCACAACAGTGGTGAAGCCACAATATTGGTGAAGCCACAACATTGGTGAAGCCACAGTTTTGATGAAGCCACAGTATTGGTGAAGCCACAATAATGGTAAAGCCACAACACTTGTGAAGCCACAACATTGGTGATGCCACAGTGTTTGTGAAGCCACAATATTGGTGAAGCCACAATATTGATGAAGCCACAATATCATTGAATCCACAACACTGGTGAAGCCGCAACAATGTTGAAGGCACAACACTGGTGAAGCCACAGCAATGTTGAAGCCAAAATATTGATGAAGCCACAGTATTGGTGAAGCTACAACATAGGTGAAAACACAACACTGGTGAAGCCACTTCATCGTTGATACCACAGTATTGGTGAAGCCCAAAAATTGGTAAAGCCAAAATATTGATGAAGCCACAACATTGGTGTAGCCACAGTATTGGTGAAGCTACAGTATTGGTGAAACCACAACATTGGTGAAGCCACAGTATTGGTGAAGCCACAGTATTGGTGAAGCCACAAAATTGGTGCAGCTACAGTATTGGTGAAGCCAGAATATTGGTGAAGTCATAATATTGATGAAGCCACAATATCATTGAATCCACAACACTGGTGAAGCCGCAACAATGTTGAAGGCACAACACTGGTGAAGCCACAGCAATGTTGAAGCCAAAATATTGATGAAGCCACAGTATTGGTGAAGCTACAACATAGGTGAAAAACACAACACTGGTGAAGCCACTTCATCGTTGATACCACAGTATTGGTGAAGCCCAAAAATTGGTAAAGCCAAAATATTGATGAAGCCACAACATTGGTGTAGCCACAGTATTGGTGAAGCTACAGTATTGGTGAAACTGCAACATTGGTGAAGCCACAGTATTGGTGAAGCCACAGTCTTGGTGAAGCCACAATATTGGTGAAGTCATAATATTGATGAAGCCACAATTAAATTCAATCCAAAGCACTGGTGAAGCCGCAACAATGTTGAAGCCACAACACTGGTGAACCACAACAATGTTGAATCCAAAATATTGATGAAGAAACAGTATTAATGAAGCCATAGTATTGGTGAAGCCACAACATTGGTGAAACCACAACAATGTAGAAGCCAAAATATTGATGAAGCCACAGTATTAGTGAAGCTACAACATTGGTGAAAGCACAACACTGGTGAAGCCACAAAATTGGTGAAGCCACAATCTTGGTGATGCCAAAATATTGGTAAAGCCGGAACACTGGTGAAGCCACAACACTGGTGAAGCCACAACAATGATGAAGCCAAAATATTGATGAAGCCACAGTACTGGTGAAGCTACGACATTGGTGAAAACACAACACTGGTGAAGCCACTTCATTGTTGATACCACAGTATTGGCGAAGCCAAAAAAATGGTAAAGCCACAACACTGTTGAAGCCGCAACATTGGTGAAGCCAAAATATTGATGAAGCCACAACACTGGGGAAGTCACAACATTTGGTGAAGCCAAAATATTGGTGTAGCCACAGTATTGGTGAAGCCACAGTATTGGTGAAACCACAACACTGGTGAAGCCACAGTATTGGTGAAGCCACAATATTGGAGCCACAGTATTGGTGAAACCACAATATTGATGAAGCCGCAATATTATTGAAGCCACAGTATTGGTGAAGCCACAATATGGTGGAGCCACAAAACTGGTGAAGCCACACAATATTGATGAAGTTGTGAATTTACTATTAACATGCATGCAGAAGAATTATTATGGTGGTTTAGCACATGGACCTTAATGTTGCAAATGTAACTCATCATGTAGAATAGTGAGGAGGTCATGTTGCTTCATCTACATTGCTGTCAGTAATGTAGATGAAGCCACATGACCTCATCACTATTCTTATGTTAAACTATACATTTATCTCAAATCACCAAATGTCTTTTCACTAAGTAAGAGCCTAGTGGTCCTAAAGCAAAACACTGCTCCCTTTGATATGAGGAGGTATCATGCAGAGATAGATGAGCATAATTGTGATGTTTGGACAGCTGATACTGTTGCCCATCTTGAACAAATAAATTTCCTAAATAGGGCAGATTAACCAACACAGAGGATATGTATCTCCAATATGATTAAATTGAGATACTGGGTCCATAATATTAAACCCAGAACAGGAGGTAAAGCAGTTAATCACTACCAGATCGCGAATGCTGCTGAGCAAAATGTCATCACAAGCACCTAGACAATCTCACAGCCTAACAATAACTACAGAATGCCGATGGCTAGTAAACTCTGCTGCTTTTGACACTTACAAGTTATGACAGCATTTAATCATAGCGTTTATAGTATAACATTGTATTCAATGACACACACCAGGGCTGAACAATATCCCCCAAACCCACTTGTCAAGCAACAACAGTCCATCGCCAAGTAGTTATGCAAAAAGTTTAAGCATTTGAGCCTAATAATTTAAATTTTTAAGAAATGATTCACCCAAACAACCATAAGCTAATAATAACTTAGCTACATTTTTCCTTGAACAAGCAAATTCAATTTGCTTTTATCTAGCAAGTCAGGGATCAAAAGCCATAAAGCTATGAGTTAAAGTTTGCAAGATTTGGTCAATGTAAAGTTTCTAGCTTGCATTATAAGAAAAGTGCCATCAAGAATTATTCCCCATTGAGATAATTACTCAGGAACAAAAGGTATTGCAGTGCTGATATTTACTTTGTAAGTGATCATCAATATAAGAGTGATTCATGTTTAATTTGAAACAGGTATTCCCTATTTGGTTAACATAGCTAATGAGATTATTTTACAATAATAAGGTCACAAAGGGCTGATAGTTTGTTTGTAAGTGACAATCAATATAAGAGTGCCTTGCATTATCAAAAAAATGTTACACCAAAAGTTTACAAGCAGACAGATGGACAGGGCAAAACTGTGCTGAGGAGCATAACTATTAATGGTTACTGCCTAATGGTCCCATAAATTATACCTTATAAGTGGCAAGCAACAGGTCCAGGATGGGCAACAAAAAAAAAGTGACCTCCCAAGCCATGCCTAACCAGGCAGTTTGATACATCTTGGGAACTGCACTGTTCTAAAAAGGCCTCATGTGTGATTTGGGGCTTCAGATATGCTTAATAACCCTTCAACACTAGACCAGATGCACAGTGCTCAAGACTAACTGACAGATGACCATGTCATTTATAGCTTATACATGATATATTCAAATGATGTGATTGTACTATTGAACAATTGTTTGGATTACACACATTGAACATTTGACAACAATTTTATTACCAATATTGATGTGGCAGATACCCAGACAAAAGAGGCTCTTGACTTCAAAAACCTACTTAGGGTCTGATTATTTCCCTAGCCGCTAATGAAATTTGGCTGTAAACTCAAACCAGCACAGTTGTTTTGGATAGCTATTTCTGAGATCTAAAGGATCACTCTGCTGACTAATTGATAACAAAAGTGTGACTCTGTCCAAGACTGAACTATCATATAACACATAATCAAACTTATAGGAATGTAATAAAGAACTCATGTTTTAGTGTATTACAATGATACATCATATTAACAGATCATGCTATTTCCATGTTAAGGGTAACATTACTGATGCAAGTAAATAATTCAAGGATGTGGAAAGCAAAATATCAATCTTCAACCTTTGAAAAATAAATCACATTTGAAAGAGTAACCCCACCCCACTAACACAGAGCCACCAGCGCATGTCCGCTGTCACGATCAGGCCATGTTTACATCTGACAGATGGGGCAAAAGCCGTTCGCTAAAATGGCCAATAGTCAATACGGTTAAATGAACGTTAGGAAATACATTTAAAAACAAATCAATGGTAATCGGTAGATCTGTCCAACCAAGCTGCAGGCATCTAGTCTAGTCCTATTAACGTGGTATCTGGGTATTATTTGCCGTTGGAAAAGTGTAAGTGATCGGTAAGAGTGAGTCTGAACCGTGCACGGTAGAGCTGCGGAGCAGCCCGGTGAAGCTCGCTAACCACTGTAAACTACGGGTATTTCATAATTTGTCGTACATGAAATTTTTCTTTCCGCAGCAATAACGTTCATTGTCACATTAATGATATTCAATATTTAAACGTTGGAATCATACTGACCAGATTAGAATCAAATGTAAAGAGAGCGTGTAAAATGGTCATGGCTGACCGATAAACTTTGTTTATACTCGCTCCTGTACCGGAAATTCCATGCGGTATGGAAAGCTTGAATTGTTACAATCCCAAAATATACCTTCAGCTTGAGCCCGCGGATGCGTTCGTGGGGACAGTTTGATTTTAAGACATGAGCAAACTGATAACATATAACGATCTGGCTAATCATTCCTTTGTTAAAAACAGTCCGTTGATACGATATGATTTCATTTATTACACATCATAGATCGAGAAAACCAGTGAGATTCAGCGAGATTCTCCAAACGTTTTGAATGCTGATCTGCGTCTCGAGTTCCAAGCTTAAGTGCTTCATTTGTTCTTATTTATCTAAATAAAACGCTATCAAACTGATATATATTGAGAACAAAACACCAAAAATGAGTTGACAAAGACTTACAACCCCGGATTTCCCAGTAAAATCGCCATTTTTTTTATATCCGTCGTCCGTAAAGATATTTGAGCTTGTGCCGCCCGTTACTCGTTAAATTGCTGATGTATATATACTTTCAAAATTTGTATGTTCTTCATTTGAAGATATAATTTAAAACAAACAATTGTTCTTTGACGTTAAAAGTCACACAAATCATGAACCTAAGTTTGAAGCAAATATACATCGAACAAAGCCATATAATGACCGATTTTTCAACCTGGCCAAAATGGTCGCTTAGGCCAAAATGTAAATTCATGTGAAGGTATTTAACACAAATTTAAGTGGATAGTTTGCCCGAATAATGCGAATCCAACCTTAGGCGGAGTAGTTGCAACTAACGTTACACTTTGGCGGGGAAGCGCAGTTGTGTAAGGCTAGGAGATGACGCTGACTATTTTGGCCCAATGATCATCGACCAAAATGTAAGTATGGGCCAAAATGGTCGATATATAGATAGATAGAGATATATATATATATATATATATATATATCTATATATATATATATATGTATATATATATCTAAATAAATATATATCTATCTATATATATCTCTATATCTATATATATATATATATATATATATATATATATATATATATATATATATATATATATATATATATATATATATATGCATATATATACGTATATATCCATATAATGCGGTTGGTACGATTTGGGCATGATATGAAATACAAGTTTCGCGAATGTAACATTCGCATTCAAGGCGTTTACAAAGAGAAAAGAGAATAATTTTGTATTGATTCACTTCGGCTAAGACGTTTGAATTATTTTGTGGGTTGAGTGTTGTAATTGTCGTGGGCTGATTTTCCCGATCGATACAATACAGGCGACAAAATCACGCAATGCAATTCGCCTTGCTACTTATTAGTTTAAAATCACTGCAATAACATATCATGTCGATATTTGGTGATGGTGTCTCGCTAATGCTGACTGATGTGACATCGTCAGCCGTCTTAAACCGTCAGTATTGCAGACCACAATTTAGAATTTCATTAAGAAAACGGACAAAAAGGGTGTAATAGCCGCAGAACATCACAGTTGAGAGGGAATCAAGGGGTTTCACGGGCACTTATCACACCATTCGACTATAACCAAGCAATGTAACTCTTTATGTTTGCTTGTCGTTCTAGTTTGATATTGACCAAACTAGCCGTCGGTTGAACTCTATCTCTTCACAAACGGCGTTTTTCATTAATCTAATTTTTACTTTATGCATATATTCTGCCATGTATAGGTTTTGTTAAGGTTGATATATTCCTACTTCATATATCCGTATATACTCACTGACTATAGAACCACAAGGTATTCTGGCTTAAGCTACGTATCGACCTTAAGAATCATGCAACTATGTTCATTAATTTCACAAGGTGTACTAAGTAAAGTCAAAGCCTTGCTGTTTTCTGGTAAATACATATCAAACTATGGCCCCATACTGCGAAAGTTTAAAACAGCGTAAGTAATATAATTGTTAACGACGAATAAAGGCGTTAAAGCCAAAACACTAAGCTATTCTGAATGGAGATACATTTGTATGATGGGGCTGACATTTTATAGATCTCGCTGGTAAATGTCTGGTAATTGACACAATATTTGTGTCCTATTATGTCTGATACCATCGCAATGTATCGTCGAGATGCAACAATTAAAAGACTCCATTTGCATTGGTATTTGCAACCATATGTGATGTCGACGCTTTTCTGAAATAGATTTCATTGTCGATTCGGTATCATGCCAAATCAAAAGAATCGCCACTGATGCCATGGCGTACGCTGGTCCCTGCTTTTTGTCGACGGCAAGGGATTCCAAGAGGAAGTGAGGCAACCAGATTCATTGAATCTCATATAGCCCTGACTATGGCTCATATCTATGGTGTCATCAGTAACCCTCATCTTATTTGGCTGATATATGGTAGGTTTTCTCTGATAATGTCTTTTAATTGGCGGCAAGGGACAACAATGGACCCCTATTATACACGATAGCATCATAATGTTATGGCTCCTGGAACCTTATCAAGCGTCCGATGCAAATGTTACACTGTTAGATGTACTCTGGATAAATAGATTAGTTGGACAAAAAAGGCATTTTGCTATTCTTTTTCAATGTGACCATACTTATAAAATGCAATCGGAGAATATATATGCTTACTGCAACACCACATAAAGCGTAACGCATGCACGCGGAACATATGTAAAAACATCAATAACGTTTCTCATATGCTATAAAGAATGTATTGCTCTTGGCAAAGGTAAATGCTTTTATGATAGTCAGCAGATGTATGCACCCGGAAAACAACCGGTGATGCATATCCTACAAATACCGATCAGTTTTGATGGGTTAACAAATTATAATGCAGATCGTACAACCAAAACTCAATATGCCACGTTTCTTGATCAATAGCAAAGCATTTTATTACCCTCTGAGAAGTAGGGAATTAATCCGAGCTGTTTATAAGATCGCAATGAATGCAAAAAATAATTCTGATGGCTGTGCAACTATGTACCCTGGACAGAATATTCGCACAATTGCTCTCAATCCTTTAATTATTTGAAATAGATAGGAAACATTACAGATATAGACTTTCACAGAATGCGCAGCGGCAAAATGTCTGTCCTAGCAAAGTAAGCGGTGTGTTTAGTGTAATTAAGTGTAATAAGCATTTAATGATTAACACATTTGTTTTGACGTACCGCTGTTGGCACTAACCGGTGTGTCCTTGCTGTAAATAATAGAATACTAATGGAGGCTATAAATTGTATGTGTATTGTATAATGGCTAATGTGCTATGTGCATGAAATAAGGCTTGGTGTTTATGATCAGTGTGCTGTAGCATGTTAACCCGGCTGTCATTTCTTAGAACAGCAACTCATTTCGCCAAATATCCTGCAGCTTATTATTGATAAGCATATTTTATTGATGACAAGGAAACATCTAACGGCTAAACAATTATATCTAACCATGCCACTCGTCGGGCAAAGGGCTAGATCGCGGCTTGGATTAATCATGTAAACGGGACATACCCAAACTTCACAACCGCACCGATGCCGATTGTTTGGAAACTATTACCGTCATTTTTCGAATGGCGACAGCCGTAAAGCTGAATGAAAAATTATCTTTCCCCATTTGAAGAAATTTTTATAGGACGTAGATAATAAATTTTATGTTCATTCGCTGATTTCAACGGAGCCGAACTATTTTAAGTTCGGTTCAGTTTTGCCCATGGACCCTACGAGCAAATATGTTGTGTTGATTGTTTCATGAATCCCAGGAGCCGTACCATTTTGAAGTTGCAATGGTTTTTATCACAAACTGAGACGAACCAACCACTAGTTAAATATACACTGATAAATACGCGCTATCATTTGATCAAACGAATAGCTAATTTCTATACATAGAGACCGATATCCGTAGTTTGAAGGATATTATGGCGCGTATCGTTTATTTCCATAAATAGAGACTGATATCCGTAGTGTGCGCATAGCTCATTATGCAATAATTCCATAAGTTACTGAACGTTTGCCAGGAACCATTAAGCCGTTAATGTACTCAGCGCTCATTAACAATACTTATTGGATTTGGATGGGTGTTATATCATTTGTATTAGCCGGCAAGAGCATTGGTCGGCGTTATCCGTTTTAATAAAAGGCAAATGTGTGCTCATTATGCGAGTGCCTTGGTACTTCAGCGCGGCATACACGTTAATGGCGGCTGCAAGTTGCACTCTCAACGAACGTCTGAGAATCATGTGCATATCAATCACATTCCAAGCGTAAATGAGATCATTATACGCAAAACCAGTACTTCAGTTGCGTCAAGAACAATTTATAGAGGTCAATGAAAGCACGTCGTAATGTCATGGCGATATTATGACAGTATCTTTGCTATGACATATGACATACATTTTATTTATACCATCAACCCGCCGAACAAGATAATGGTTCTCATACTTCCAAATATCTCACAACAGTTATTATTTGTGACATCCGTTCTCATATCTAACTTCATATTTACTAGGCGGCCATCAACGGTCTAAGGTTTGATAGGTCCGCCAATACTTCTTAGCGGATGCCAACTGCATGGTGGACGGTGTTTTAAATAACAATTCTTCAGTCCTTTCCACACTCTCAAGGACTAATTTTAGGACAGTATTGTCAGTTACACCCGCCGTTCAATAGAGAGAGAAAAAGATGGAACTACAACTCTGGCGACTGCATTTGTGCTTTGAAGGCATTTGCCTTTAACTTGATCCATATTTCAAGCCATGTTAAGGGCCCGTTTATTGGCCTTTGGCCTCTCATGTGGAATGTTTCATAGTTTTCTCATTAACCCTGCTTACCGTGTAGACAATTGCAGGGAGTAACCCACGCAATGCGTATATGTATAAGGTTGTTCAATTTCCAGTTAATTCTTTCTGGGAGGAGCGGGAGACGCAGAGAGAGAGAGAGAGAGAGAGAGAGAGAGCGAGATAGAGATATAGAGAGAGAGAGAGAGAGAGATAGAGAGAGAGAGAGATAGAGATATATATATAGAGAGAGATATATATATATATATATATATATATATATATATATATAGATATATATATATATAGATATATATATAGATATATATATATATATATATCTATATATATCTATATATATATCTCATATCTATCTCTATATCTCTATATCTCTCTCTCTCTTATATATAGATCTCTCTCTCTCCCTCTCTCTCTATCTCTCTCCCTCTCTCTATATCTCTCTTTCTCTATATCTATATCTTTTTATATAGAGAGAGAGGAGAGAGAGAGAATATTATTCTATATATTCCTCTCTATCTCTACCTTACCCCCTCTCTCTCTCCCTGCCTCTACATATCTCTCTATATATATATATATCTCTATCTATCTCTAGAGACAGATAGGGAGAGACATATATTTATATCCCAGAATACATATACATATAGACATAGATAGAGTACATATATTTCTATAAGATATATATATAGATATCTACCTATCTACGTATATATCTATATATATATATATATCTATCTCTCTCTATCTATATATATATATATATATATATATATATATATATATATATATATATATATATATATATATATATATATATATATATATATATTTATATATATGCTCAAATGCGACAGTTGGGCGACAATTTGACAAGGGTCAATTGGCTCCCAACCCTTATATCTGGTGTCTCCCAAAGTTCAACGCTTTCTGCCCATTACGTGTCTGTTTATATTCGCTCCAAATTTTGACAAGTTGTAATTTGAGTACTACTTTGGTGTGGCGATCAGTTTTGTTATTCTATAAGCAGCGACTTTTGTTTGCAGTTTTTATGCTTTCAAATATATATCCAAATTGTTGTCAACGCGACGGTTGGGCGACATTCAGTGTTTTGTGAATTATAACAAATATACGGGGTATATGTTTGCGAAATACTCAGTAAAGCCTGATTGAGTCATTCTTAAACATTGACCATATTGCTAAGGCATGAACTACCTTTATAGGCAGAGTTCCAGTATATATATTGACAATTTGTCGCTCTTTCGGGCTCCCACTTGTTTGCGCGCCTCTCGGCGGAGGTGTTACCACGTTTTGTAATCAAGGATGGGTGAACGTATTTTATTGTGTGCTTCCATACCAAAAACATTCAATTAAAATACTGAAAAACGTCAGTACTATTCTAGTGTCAAATGAAATTTGTTGAGCTTTTTTGTTTAATATTATCAACGGCTTTCCAATCATTAAAATATGATGAGTTACCTCACCAGTACTGGGCATTTGTCTTCGGTCCCTTGACCGCTGCATAGCAACCGCTGTGCGCGATCTGACCTCGTTTTTCCCCGCGGCTGTGAATAATCAAGGCGTTTCAGGTTACGTGTCTGGGGCCGTGGAAGGGGAGGGATGCTACACATGCTTACCAATTCAAATAAAAACCATGAGTTGATTTAGATGGCAACATTTCGTTGGAATGTGCGGTCGGGCATGTGTGGCTATGTCGACCGCTATGGGTCGCTCTATATATATCAGAACAACTCCTTGCTCAGAACAATGACAACGCAGCGTTGTTTGTCTACTTGTAAATATCGGATAGGTGTTAGTACAGTGTAGGGATATCTGATACGTGTTCCGAATGGCTTGCCTGGCTATCAGTGTTGCTGCTATTAATTGGCTGCCTAGCGCTTGGCTTAAATAATTATTTATAAACCATATGTAACCATATTCTTTATACTTCACTTCCAAACTAACATAAAAAAAACGATTAAAATGATGTCGAAAAAGTTTGAAATCTGGGGTTCGAAACCACGACAATCATTTTCAAACTTTGCCGAGCTGTCTTTTGAGCCCGTTTTGACTTTCGTCTAACGCACAGTAGTATGCTAATGGAACAAAAATACGGCGATGGTTACAATGAAGATGGCAATGATCATTCATTCCATCCTCACCACCACCAATCACCACCCCCACCGCAACCACTATTATCATCATAATTATTCAGATTTTAATGAGTTTCGTGAGAATGTCTACACGTTAGAGTTTGCCTTGCTGTCAGTATCAATGGAGATAGAGCCTTTATTAAATAAGTTGATGAGTGTCCTTATGAGAGAAATCAACAGGATAAAGCATGCCTCGTTCCTTTGTAAGTGATGTAATTCCACACGTTACAGATAGTACACCAGCCCGATTACGCTCCGCTGATTCCATTAGTAACAAACGGTGTTAAGCCAAACCGACGCGAATTTACCTTGGACTCACGATCGTGCTGGAGTCGCAAAAGTTCCCCACTTCCCTTCTTGGTATCTTAGTTTGCCTATATATAAATGCTGTTGTTAATGTAGTGTAGGCTGCAGTGATGATGGAGATGTAGCCTGGATGCCAGTGCCGGGGAGATGTGGCCTTGATGACAGTGATGTTGGCGATGTAGGCTAAGATGCTTATGTCAGCGATGCATCGAAGTTGCAAAGGTGATATAGTGAGTTCATATTTGCATTTGCATGTGACGAACTATTTCGCATGTAAAATATTTGTAATTCAGTTGAAGGGGAGTTAGAGAACGACACCCACTGGCAGTGAAGGGGAGTTACAGACCGATACTCACTGGCAGTGAAGGGGAGTTAGAGAACGACACTCACTGGCAGTGAAGGGGAGTTAGAGAACGAAACTCAATGGCAGAGAAGGGGAGTTACCGACCGATACACGCATGTAGTGAATGGTATTTAAGACCAAACATTCACAAGCAGTGAATATTAGCTACAGACAGGCACTCATTAGCAGTAAATCGTAGTTAGAGACCAACACTCGCAAGCGATGAAGGGGAGATTCAGACCAATACTCACAAGCAGGGAATGGTAGTTAGAGACCGACGCTCACAAGAAGTAATTGGCAGTTAACGACCGACACTCATAAGCAGTCAAGATGAATTGTAGATAGGTACTTGCATGCAGTGAATGGTAGTTGGAGACCCCAGACACAAGCAGTTAAGAGGAGTAACAGACCACACTCACAAGTAAGGAATAGTTGTTAGAGACCAACACTCATAAGAAGTGAATGATAGTCCGACCCTCACAAGCAGTGACTGGTTGTTAGAGAAAGACACTCACTAGCAGTGCATGGTAGTTATAGGCAGACACTAACAAACAGTGACGGGGAGCAATAGAGCGATTGACGCATGCAGTGAATGGTAGTCTGAGACCGACACTCACAAGCAGTAATTTCTAGTAAGTGATCGACACTCACAAGCAGTGATTGATAGCAAGTGACCGACACTCACAAGCAGTGGATGGTAGTAAGTGGTCGACACTCACAAGCAGTGGATGGTGATCACAGACTGACACTCACAAGCAGTGATTGCTAGTAAGTGACCGACACTCACAAGCAGTGGATAGAGGTAAGTGATCGATACTCACAAGCAGTGAATGGTAATCACAGACTAACACTCACAAGCAGTGATTGGTAGTAAGTGACCGACACTCACAAGCAGTGATTGGTAGTAAGTGACCGACACTCACAAGCAGTGAATGGTAGTTAGTGGCCGACACTCACAAGCAGTGATTGATAGTACGTGATCGACACTCACAAGCAGTGATTGGTTTTAAGTGATCGACACTCACAAGCAGTGATTGGTAGTAAGTGACCGACACTCACAAGCAGTGGATGGTAGTAAGTGATTGACACTCATAAGCAGTGGATGGTGACAACAAGCTGTGATTGGTAGTACTGACACTCACAAGCAGTGATTGGTAGTAAGTGACCGACACTCACAAGCAGTGATTGGTAGTAAGTGATCGACACTCACAAATTTCTTTCCGCAGCAATAACGTTCATTGTCACATTAATGATATTCAATATTTAAACGTTGAATCACACTGACCAGATTAGAATCAAATGTAAGAGAGCGTGTAAAATGGTCATGGCTGACCGATAAACTTTGTTTATACTCGCTCCTGTACCGGAAATTTCCATGCGGTATGGAAAGCTTGAATTGTTACAATCCCAAAATATACCTTCAGCTTGAGCCCGCGGATGCGTTCGTGGGGACAGTTTGATTTTAAGACATGAGCAAACTGATAACATATAACGATCTGGCTAATCATTCCTTTGTTAAAAACAGTCCGTTGATACGATATGATTTCATTTATTGCACATCATAGATCGAGAAAACCAGTGAGATTCAGCGAGATTCTCCAAACGTTTTGAATGCTGATCTGCGTCTCGAGTTCCAAGCTTAAGTGCTTCATTTGTTCTTATTTATCTAAATAAAACTCTATCAAACTGATATATATTGAGAACAAAACACCAAAAATGAGTTGACAAAGACTTACAACCCCGGATTTCCCAGTAAAATCGCCATTTTTTTTATATCCGTCCGTAAAGATATTTGAGCTTGTGCCGCCCGTTACTCGTTAAATTGCTGATGTATATATACTTTCAAAATTTGTATGTTCTTCATTTGAAGATATAATTTAAAACAAACAATTGTTCTTTGACTTTAAAAGTCACACAAATCATGAACCTAAGTTTGAAGCAAATATACATCGAACAAAGCCATATAATGACCGATTTTTCAACCTGGCCAAAATGGTCGCTTAGGCCAAAATGTAAATTCATGTGAAGGTATTTAACACAAATTTAAGTGGATAGTTTGCCCGAATAATGCGAATCCAACCTTAGGCGGAGTAGTTGCAACTAACGTTACACTTTGGCGGGGAAGCGCAGTTGTGTCAGGCTAGGAGATGACGGTAGTTTCGCGAATGTAACATTCGCATTCAAGGCATTTAGTAAGAGAAAAGAGAATAATTGTGCATTGATTCACTTCGGCTAAGACGGTTGAATTATTTTGTGGGTTGAGTGTTGTAATTGTCGTGGGCTGATTTTCCCGATCGATACAATACAGGCGACAAAACCACGCAATGCAATTCGCCTTGCTACTTATTAGTTAAAAATCACTGCAATAACATATCATGTCGATATTTGGTGATGGTGTCTCGCTAATGCTGACTGATGTGACATCGTCAGCCGTCTTAAACCGTCAGTATTGCAGACCACAATTTAGAATTTCATTAAGAAAACGGACAAAAAGGGTGTAATAGCCGCAGAACATCACAGTTGAGAGGGAATCAAGGGGTTTCACGGGCACTTATCACACCATTCGACTATAACCAAGCAATGTAACTCTTTATGTTTGCTTGTCGTTCTAGTTTGATATTGACCAAACTAGCCGTCGGTTGAACTCTATCTCTTCACAAACGGCGTTTTTCATTAATCTAATTTTTACTTTATGCATATATTCTGCCATGTATAGGTTTTGTTAAGGTTGATATATTCCTACTTCATATATCCGTATATACTCACTGACTATAGAACCACAAGGTATTCTGGCTTAAGCTACGTATCGACCTTAAGAATCATGCAACTATGTTCATTAATTTCACAAGGTGTACTAAGTAAAGTCAAAGCCTTGCTGTTTTCTGGTAAATACATATCAAACTATGGCCCCATACTGCGAAAGTTTAAAACAGCGTAAGTAATATAACTGTTAACGACGAATAAAGGCGTTACAGCCAAAACACACTAAGCTATTCTGAATGGAGATACATTTGTATGATGGGGCTGACATTTTATAGATCTCGCTGGTAAATGTCTGGTAATTGACACAATATTTGTGTCCTATTATGTCTGATACCATCGCAATGTATCGTCGAGATGCAACAATTAAAAGACTCCATTTGAATTGGTATTTGCAACCATATGTGATGTCGACGCTTTTCTGAAATAGATTTCATTGTCGATTCGGTATCATGCCAAATCAAAAGAATCGCCACTGATGCCATGGCGTACGCTGGTCCCTGCTTTTTGTCGACGGCAAGGGATTCCAAGAGGAAGTGAGGCAACCAGATTCATTGAATCTCATATAGCCCTGACTATGGCTCATATCTATGGTGTCATCAGTAACCCTCATCTTATTTGGCTGATATATGGTAGGTTTTCTCTGATAATGTCTTTTAATTGGCGGCAAGGGACAACAATGGACCCCTATTATACACGATAGCATCATAATGTTATGGCTCCTGGAACCTTATCAAGCGTCCGATGCAAATGTTACACTGTTAGATGTACTCTGGATAAATAGATTAGTTGGACAAAAAAGGCATTTTGCTATTCTTTTTCAATGTGACCATACTTATAAAATGCAATCGGAGAATATATATGCTTACTGCAACACCACATAAAGCGTAACGCATGCACGCGGAACATATGTAAAAACATCAATAACGTTTCTCATATGCTATAAAGAATGTATTGCTCTTGGCAAAGGTAAATGCTTTTATGATAGTCAGCAGATGTATGCACCCGGAAAACAACCGGTGATGCATATCCTACAAATACCGATCAGTTTTGATGGGTTAACAAATTATAATGCAGATCGTACAACCAAAACTCAATATGCCACGTTTCTTGATCAATAGCAAAGCATTTTATTACCCTCTGAGAAGTAGGGAATTAATCCGAGCTGTTTATAAGATCGCAATGAATGCAAAAAATAATTCTGATGGCTGTGCAACTATGTACCCTGGACAGAATATTCGCACAATTGCTCTCAATCCTTTAATTATTTGAAATAGATAGGAAACATTACAGATATAGACTTTCACAGAATGCGCAGCAGCAAAATGTCTGTCTTAGCAAAGTAAGCGGTGTGTTTAGTGTAATTAAGTGTAATAAGCATTTAATGATTAACACATTTGTTTTGACGTACCGCTGTTGGCACTAACCGGTGTGTCCTTGCTGTAAATAATAGAATACTAATGAAGGCTATCAATTGTATGTGTATTGTATAATGGCTAATGTGCTCTGTGCATGAAATAAGGCTTGGTGTTTATGATCAGTGTGCTATAGCATGTTTACCCGGCTGTCATTTCTTAGAACAGCAACTCATTTCGCCAAATATCCTGCAGCTTATTATTGATAAGCATATTTTGTTGATGACAAGGAAACATCTAACGGCTAAACAATTATATCTAACCATGCCACTCGTCGGGCAAAGGGCTAGATCGCGGCTTGGATTATTCATGTAAACGGGACATACCCAAACTTCACAACCGCACCGATGCCGATTGTTTGGAAACTATTACCGTCATTTTTCGAATGGCGACAGCCGTAAAGCTGAATGAAAAATTATCTTTCCCCATTTGAAGAAATTTTTATAGGACGTAGATAATAAATTTTATGTTCATTCGCTGATTTCAACGGAGCCGAACTATTTTAAGTTCGGTTCAGTTTTGCCCATGGACCCTACGAGCAAATATGTTGTGTTGATTGTTTCATGAATCCCAGGAGCCGTACCATTTTGAAGTTGCAATGGTTTTTTATCACAAACTGAGACGAACCAACCACTAGTTAAATATACACTGATAAATACGCGCTATCATTTGATCAAACGAATAGCTAATTTCTATACATAGAGACCGATATCCGTAGTTTGAAGGATATTATGGCGCGTATCGTTTATTTCCATAAATAGAGACTGATATCCGTAGTGTGCGCATAGCTCATTATGCAATAATTCCATAAGTTACTGAACGTTTGCCAGGAACCATTAAGCCGTTAATGTACTCAGCGCTCATTAACAATACTTATTGGATTTGGATGGGTGTTATATCATTTGTATTAGCCGGCAAGAGCATTGGTCGGCGTTATCCGTTTCAATAAAAAGGCAAATGTGTGCTCATTATGCGAGTGCCTTGGTACTTCAGCGCGGCATAAACACGTTAATGGCGGCTGCAAGTTGCACTCTCAACGAACGTCTGAGAATCATGTGCATATCAATCACATTCCAAGCGTAAATGAGATCATTATACGCAAAACCAGTACTTCAGTTGCGTCAAGAACAATTTATAGAGGTCAATGAAAGCACGTCGTAATGTCATGGCGATATTATGACAGTATCTTTGCTATGACATATGACATACATTTTTATTTATACCATCAACCCGCCGAACAAGATAATGGTTCTCATACTTCCAAATATCTCACAACAGTTATTATTTGTGACATCCGTTCTCATATCTAACTTCATATTTACTAGGCGGCCATCAACGGTCTAAGGTTTGATAGGTCCGCCAATACTTCTTAGCGGATGCCAACTGCATGGTGGACGGTGTTTTAAATAACAATTCTTCAGTCCTTTCCACACTCTCAAGGACTAATTTTAGGACAGTATTGTCAGTTACACCCGCCGTTCAATAGAGAGAGAAAAAGATGGAACTACAACTCTGGCGACTGCATTTGTGCTTTGAAGGCATTTGCCTTTAACTTGATCCATATTTCAAGCCATGTTAAGGGCCCGTTTTGGCCTTGGCCTCTCATGTGGAATGTTCATAGTTTTTCTCATTGGCTTACCGTGTAGACAATTGCAGGGGAGTAACCCACGCAATGCGTATATGTATAAGGTTGTTCAATTTCCAGGTGAATTCTTTCTGGGGCGAGGAGGATTACGCAGTAGTAGAGAGAAGAGAGAGAGAGAGAGAGATAGGAGATCAGGATAGAGAGAGAGAGAGAGAGAGAGAGAGAGAGAGAGAGAGAGAGGAGAGAGAGAGAGAGAGAGATATATATATATATCTCTATAGAGAGAGAGACGACAGAGATAGATATAGATAGTATATGATAGATATAGAGAAGGTTATAACTATATCTATTATCCTCTCATAGATATAATTCTATAGATCTGGAGAGAGCGATAGAGAGATTATAGATATCATAGATTCTATATACATATAGAGACATATATAGCATATATATATATTAATAGATATATCTATATATATATATATATATATATATATATATATATATTATATATATATATATATATATATATATATATATATATATATCTCTCTCTATATCTCTCTGATCTATATCTCTATATTCTCTCTCTCTCTCCCTCTCTCTCCTCTCTCCCTCTTCTCTGTCTCTCTCTCCTTCTCTCCTCTCTCCTCTCTCTCTCTCTCCTCCTCTCGCTTTCCTCTTCTTCTCTCTCTTCATCTCTCTCTCTCTCCGCTTCCTCCCATCTCTCTTCTCCCTGCTCTCCCTCTCTCTCTTCTATCTCTCTCTCTACTCTCTCTCTCCCTCTCTCTCTCTCTCTCTCTCTCTCCGACTCGACAGTTGGGCGACCTTCTCTCTCCAAGGGTTATACAGAGATTGAGATACAGAGAGGCTCCCTACCCTTATATCTGGTGTCTCCCAAAGTAGAACTATCTCTCTCTTATCTCCTCTAGATCTTACTCTCTCTATTTCTATATCTAGCTCTCGCTCCAATCTATTTTGATATAAGTTTATATATATTTGCAGTCCTACTTTGGTGTGGCGACAATTTGACAGTTGGCTCCCACCCTTTATTCTGGTGTCTCCCAAAGTTCAGCGACTTTTGCCCATTACGTGTCTGTTTTATATTCGCTTCAAATTTTGACAAGTTTAATTTGAGTACTAATTGTTGTGGCGATCGTTTTGACTATAAGCAGCGACTTTTGTTTGCAGTTTTTATGCTTCAAATATATATCCAAATTGTGTCAACGCGACGGTTTCAGTGTTTTGTGAATTATAACAAATATACGGGGTATATGTTTGCGAAATACTCAGTAAAGCCTGATTGAGTCATTCTTAAACATTGACCATATTGCTAAGGCATGAACTACCTTTATAGGCAGAGTTCCAGTATATATATTGACAATTTGTCGCTCTTTTTCGGGCTCCCACTTGTTTGCGCGCCTCTCGGCGGAGGTGTTACCACGTTTTGTAATCAAGGATGGGTGAACGTATTTTATTGTGTGCTTCCATACCAAAAACATTCAATTAAAATACTGAAAAACGTCAGTACTATTCTAGTGTCAAATGAAATTTGTTGAGCTTTTTTGTTTAATATTATCAACGGCTTTCCAATCATTAAAATATGATGAGTTACCTCACCAGTACTGGGCATTTGTCTTCGGTCCCTTGACCGCTGCATAGCAACCGCTGTGCGCGATCTGACCTCGTTTCCCCGCGGCGGCTGTGAATAATCAAGGCGTTTCAGGTTACGTGTCTGGGGCCGTGGAAGGGGAGGGATGCTACACATGCTTACCAATTCAAATAAAACCATGAGTTGATTTAGATGGCAACATTTCGTTGGAATGTGCGGTCGGGCATGTGTGGCTATGTCGACCGCTATGGGTCGCTCTATATATATCAGAACAACTCCTTGCTCAGAACAATGACAACGCAGCGTTTGTTTGTCTACTTGTAAATATCGGATAGGTGTTAGTACAGTGTAGGGATATCTGATACGTGTTCCGAATGGCTTGCCTGGCTATCAGTGTTGCTGCTATTAATTGGCTGCCTAGCGCTTGGCTTAAATAATTATTTAAAAAACCATATGTAAGCATATTCTTTATACTTCACTTCCAAACTAACATAAAAAACGATTAAAATGATGTCGAAAAAGTTTGAAATCTGGGGTTCGAAACCACGACAATCATTTTCAAAACTTTGCCGAGCTGTCTTTTGAGCCCGTTTTGACTTTCGTCTAACGCACAGTAGTATGCTAATGGAACAAAAATACGGCGATGGTTACAATGAAGATGGCAATGATCATTCATTCCATCCTCACCACCACCAATCACCACCCCCACCGCAACCACTATTATCATCATAATTATTCAGATTTTAATGAGTTTCGTGAGAATGTCTACACGTTAGAGTTTTGCCTTGCTGTCAGTATCAATGGAGATAGAGCCTTTATTAAATAAGTTGATGAGTGTCCTTATGAGAGAAATCAACAGGATAAAGCATGCCTCGTTCCTTTGTAAGTGATGTAATTCCACACGTTACAGATAGTACACCAGCCCGATTACGCTCCGCTGATTCCATTAGTAACAAACGGTGTTAAGCCAAACCGACGCGAATTTACCTTGGACTCACGATCGTGCTGGAGTCGCAAAAGTTCCCCACTTCCCTTCTTGGTATCTTAGTTTGCCTATATATAAATGCTGTTGTTAATGTAGTGTAGGCTGCAGTGATGATGGAGATGTAGCCTGGATGCCAGTGCCGGGGAGATGTGGCCTTGATGACAGTGATGTTGGCGATGTAGGCTAAGATGCTTATGTCAGCGATGCATCGAAGTTGCAAAGGTGTAAGTGAGTTCATATTTGCATGTGACGAACTATTTCGCATGTAAAATATTTGTAATTCAGTTGAAGGGGAGTTAGAGAACGACACCCACTGGCAGTGAAGGGGAGTTACAGACCGATACTCACTGGCAGTGAAGGGGAGTTAGAGAACGACACTCACTGGCAGTGAAGGGGAGTTAGAGAACGAAACTCAATGGCAGAGAAGGGGAGTTACCGACCGATACACGCATGTAGTGAATGGTATTTAAGACCAAACATTCACAAGCAGTGAATATTAGCTACAGACAGGCACTCATTAGCAGTAAATCGTAGTTAGAGACCAACACTCGCAAGCGATGAAGGGGAGATTCAGACCAATACTCACAAGCAGGGAATGGTAGTTAGAGACCGACGCTCACAAGAAGTAATTGGCAGTTAACGACCGACACTCATAAGCAGTCAAGATGAATTGTAGATAGGTACTTGCATGCAGTGAATGGTAGTTGGAGACCCCAGACACAAGCAGTTAAGAGGAGTAACAGACCACACTCACAAGTAAGGAATAGTTGTTAGAGACCAACACTCATAAGAAGTGAATGATAGTCCGACCCTCACAAGCAGTGACTGGTTGTTAGAGAAAGACACTCACTAGCAGTGCATGGTAGTTATAGGCAGACACTAACAAACAGTGACGGGGAGCAATAGAGCGATTGACGCATGCAGTGAATGGTAGTCTGAGACCGACACTCACAAGCAGTAATTTCTAGTAAGTGATCGACACTCACAAGCAGTGATTGATAGCAAGTGACCGACACTCACAAGCAGTGGATGGTAGTAAGTGGTCGACACTCACAAGCAGTGGATGGTGATCACAGACTGACACTCACAAGCAGTGATTGCTAGTAAGTGACCGACACTCACAAGCAGTGGATAGAGGTAAGTGATCGATACTCACAAGCAGTGAATGGTAATCACAGACTAACACTCACAAGCAGTGATTGGTAGTAAGTGACCGACACTCACAAGCAGTGATTGGTAGTAAGTGACCGACACTCACAAGCAGTGAATGGTAGTTAGTGGCCGACACTCACAAGCAGTGATTGATAGTACGTGATCGACACTCACAAGCAGTGATTGGTTTTAAGTGATCGACACTCACAAGCAGTGATTGGTAGTAAGTGACCGACACTCACAAGCAGTGGATGGTAGTAAGTGATTGACACTCATAAGCAGTGGATGGTAATCACAGACTGACACTCACAAGCTGTGATTGGTAGTAAGTGACCGACACTCACAAGCAGTGATTGGTAGTAAGTGATCGACACTCACAAGCAGTGATTGGTAGTAAGTGACTGACACTCACAAGCAGTGATTGGTAGTAAGTGATCGACACTCACACGCAGTGATTGGTAGTAAGTGACCGACACTCACAAGCAGTGGATGGTAGTAAGTGATCGACACTCACACGCAGTGATTGGTAGTAAGTGACCGACACTCACAAGCAGTGGATGGTAGTAAGTGATTGACACTCATAAGCAGTGGATGGTAATCACAGACTGACACTCACAAGCAGTGATTGGTAGTAAGTGACCGACACTCACAAGCAGTGATTGGTAGTAAGTGACCGACACGCACAAGCAGTGATTGGTAGTAAGTGATCGACACTCACAAGCAGTGATTGGTAGTAAGTGACTGACACTCACAAGCAGTGATTGGTAGTAAGTGATCGACGCTCACAAGCAGTGGATGGTAGCAAGTGACCGATACGCACTAGCAGTGAATGGTAGTAAGTGACCGATACTCACAAGCAGTGATTGGTAGTAAGTGATCGACACTCACACGCAGTGAATGGTAGTTAGTGGCCGACACTCATAAGCAGTGATTGGTAATCGCAGACTGACTCGCATAAGCGGTGATTGGTTACGAAGCGACACTCGCAATCAATCTAGGAGTTATAGCCTGATACCAACAAGCAGTGAACTTGATCTAATAAATGATATACATAGGCTGAGGTGGGTTTTTAAGCTGATTCACGAAAGCAGTAATGGCGAGATATAGACCGATACCCACAAGATGTGATGTGGAGTTATTGACCGTCTCTCTGGATACTCACAAGCAGTCTACATACCACGTATTGGGCGTCGGTGTTTGTATTTGGGTATGTGTGTGCATGTGTATGCTAGTTAAGGGCGTGTTTGCAGGGAGAATATGTTAATTGCAACTTCATTACGCTGTTACGTTGGTGACAAAGCTGACGCTGCAGTAATAGTTTCCACCAACGGAAGCTATTATCCTTCACATTGGATATCACATTTAAGACGGTTGAGCAGATCCTATCTAAAATATCATTGAATAACATTGTAGCTGTGTTAATTTGCGTATCGGATGTCACTGTCGGTTCGTCCATTCTCAGCTATATCGCCTCAATCCCGAGACATATCGTATGACCAGCATTCCGAACCACCCTACCGTATTTGCTTTTATTTGAAAAAGTCCCCTTGAGCTTACTATTGTAAGCCTAAAGAATATCTCCAAAATGCGGGTCGTGTTAATGGTGTTTGATTATCATGAAATCTGGTTAAATTCAGATAACATTACCCCGCTCCGCCCTCTTCACATGTTACTACATCGCCCATAGAGACACAGATGATCTTTGTCCACTGTCCAGTATACTACACAAGGCCAGCCTCAAGAGGCTTAAACCGTAACCCACAACTTCCCATGAATAATTAGTTTTGGTCGGTCCGAGTCAATCATTTGAAGCGTTCATGTTATGGAAAAGAAAGTAAGGTCTCGTGGTTTCAAGTTAAGGGCCCGTTTATTGGCCTTTGGCCTCTCATGTGGAATGTTTCATAGTTTTCTCATTAACCCTGCTTACCATGTAGACAATTGCTGTTAATGGTGTTTGATTATCATGAAATCTGGTTAAATTCAGATAACATTACCCCCGCTCCGCCCTCCTCACATGTTACTACAATGCCCATAGAGACACAGATGATCTTTGTCCACTGTCCAGTATACTACACAAGGCCAGCCTCAAGAGGCTTAAACCGGAACCCATAACTTCCCATGAATAATTAGTTTTGGTCGGTCCGAGTCAATCATTTGAAGCGTTCATGTTATGGAAAAGAAAGTAAGGTCTCGTGGTTTCAAGTTAAGGGCCCGTTTATTGGCCTTTGGCCTCTCATGTGGAATGTTTCATAGTTTTCTCATTAACCCTGCTTACCATGTAGACAATTGCAGGGAGTAACCCACGCAATGCGTATATGTATAAGGTTGTTCAATTTCCAATTAATTCTTTCTGGGTGAGGACTATATGTATATGTATATATTTCTATATATATATTTCTTTATATATATTTCTATATATATAAACATATATATATATATATGATATATATATATAAATATATATATATATATATATAGTTATATATATATATATATATATAGACAAATAGAGATTAAATATTATTCTATATATAATATATATATATATATGCATACACACATCTATATATACATAAATATACATATACATATATTTATATACATATTTATACATATATTTATAAAGATATATATATGAATATACATATATATGTATGTATATATATATATATATTTATATATATAGAGGATATATATATATATATATATATATATATATATATATAGATATATATATATATATCTAGATATATCTCTATATATATATATATATATCTATATATATCTCTATATATATATATATATATCTCTATATATATCTCTATATATATATCTATATATATATATATGTGTATATATATTTTCGGTACGTAGATAGTTTCAGATCACAGCGCTGCATGTCGAGATTCGGTAACTATCTGATCGGAATGATTTGCTGCCAAGATAGGTGTGTTTCTGCAGTATGTGTTAATAAACAGCAATATTGCTCTGGTAACCCTTAAGGGCTGAAAAATGGCTCTGGAAATAAGTACTTCTGGAATTCTACTGATAGTTGTTTTGCCTGAATATATCAATAGTATTTCGTCAATAAACGAATCAGTGACGTTAAAACTTAGTTGTTGTTAATGAAAAGCAAAACAACCAAATATTTGATTAAAAGGAATATATTTGTCGATATGCAAACCGCGTGTTGTCACTAATGTGATGTATCACGATGAACATTAGCAGCATAATTCCCAAGGGGAATTTACCACTTTAGTGCATGATTCGATTTTCCCTTAACAAATATTTCTGGTTGCTTATTCTAATGTAAGTTCATTAGCTTGGCTACTTAAAATTTACGTTGTGGTCAATACAACAAGAGACTTTGTACATCTTAATAACTATTAGTATCCTGATTATAATCGCCTGAAGTAATTTTGACTATGATTATATATACTTGTGCAAGCCGCAAGAAATGCGTAACCCAGTTTTTTCCGTGTGGCCTACACCACCAGAGCACATTAACCGTCATCTGTGCTCGTCATCTGTGTAGCTCATAATACAGATTAGAGATTTTCTAGCCGGACACAAATTGGCTAAAAAACATGTCTTGCACGTGTATATTTTATATTGTAAACGAACAAGATGTTACATTTTACAATGACGTAATATGATATGAAACAAGCATAAGATGCTCTGAACAAGCCATATTTCATTCTTCAAATGAATGATTGGGTAAAGGCAGCAACTAACAACGAGTTACGATTAGGCAGAGTTCCAGTATATATATTGACAATTTGTCGCTCTTTCGGGCTCCCACTTGTTTGCGCGCCTCTCGGCGGAGGTGTTACCACGTTTTGTAATCAAGGATGGGTGAACGTATTTTATTGTGTGCTTCCATACCAAAAACATTCAATTAAAATACTGAAAAACGTCAGTACTATTCTAGTGTCAAATGAAATTTGTTGAGCTTTTTTGTTTAATATTATCAACGGCTTTCCAATCATTAAAATATGATGAGTTACCTCACCAGTACTGGGCATTTGTCTTCGGTCCCTTGACCGCTGCATAGCAACCGCTGTGCGCGATCTGACCTCGTTTCCCCGCGGCTGTGAATAATCAAGGCGTTTCAGGTTACGTGTCTGGGGCCGTGGAAGGGGAGGGATGCTACACATGCTTACCAATTCAAATAAAACCATGAGTTGATTTAGATGGCAACATTTCGTTGGAATGTGCGGTCGGGCATGTGTGGCTATGTCGACCGCTATGGGTCGCTCTATATATATCAGAACAACTCCTTGCTCAGAACAATGACAACGCAGCGTTGTTTGTCTACTTGTAAATATCGGATAGGTGTTAGTACAGTGTAGGGATATCTGATACGTGTTCCGAATGGCTTGCCTGGCTATCAGTGTTGCTGCTATTAATTGGCTGCCTAGCGCTTGGCTTAAATAATTATTTAAAAACCATATGTAAGCATATTCTTTATACTTCACTTCCAAACTAACATAAAAAACGATTAAAATGATGTCGAAAAAGTTTGAAATCTGGGGTTCGAAACCACGACAATCATTTTCAAACTTTGCCGAGCTGTCTTTTGAGCCCGTTTTGACTTTCGTCTAACGCACAGTAGTATGCTAATGGAACAAAAATACGGCGATGGTTACAATGAAGATGGCAATGATCATTCATTCCATCCTCACCACCACCAATCACCACCCCCACCGCAACCACTATTATCATCATAATTATTCAGATTTTAATGAGTTTCGTGAGAATGTCTACACGTTAGAGTTTGCCTTGCTGTCAGTATCAATGGAGATAGAGCCTTTATTAAATAAGTTGATGAGTGTCCTTATGAGAGAAATCAACAGGATAAAGCATGCCTCGTTCCTTTGTAAGTGATGTAATTCCACACGTTACAGATAGTACACCAGCCCGATTACGCTCCGCTGATTCCATTAGTAACAAACGGTGTTTAAGCCAAACCGACGCGAATTTACCTTGGACTCACGATCGTGCTGGAGTCGCAAAAGTTCCCCACTTCCCTTCTTGGTATCTTAGTTTGCCTATATATAAATGCTGTTGTTAATGTAGTGTAGGCTGCAGTGATGATGGAGATGTAGCCTGGATGCCAGTGCCGGGGAGATGTGGCCTTGATGACAGTGATGTTGGCGATGTAGGCTAAGATGCTTATGTCAGCGATGCATCGAAGTTGCAAAGGTGTAAGTGACAGAAAAGTCTGTCAATTTAGATATGTATAAAAGTTGCTAAGGTGACTGCGGTGATCTATAGGATGCAGGACAGTCAGTGGTACTGTGAGTTCATATTTGCATGTGACGAACTATTTCGCATGTAAAATATTTGTAATTCAGTTGAAGGGGAGTTAGAGAACGACACCCACTGGCAGTGAAGGGGAGTTACAGACCGATACTCACTGGCAGTGAAGGGGAGTTAGAGAACGACACTCACTGGCAGTGAAGGGGAGTTAGAGAACGAAACTCAATGGCAGAGAAGGGGAGTTACCGACCGATACACGCATGTAGTGAATGGTATTTAAGACCAAACATTCACAAGCAGTGAATATTAGCTACAGACAGGCACTCATTAGCAGTAAATCGTAGTTAGAGACCAACACTCGCAAGCGATGAAGGGGAGATTCAGACCAATACTCACAAGCAGGGAATGGTAGTTAGAGACCGACGCTCACAAGAAGTAATTGGCAGTTAACGACCGACACTCATAAGCAGTCAAGATGAATTGTAGATAGGTACTTGCATGCAGTGAATGGTAGTTGGAGACCCCAGACACAAGCAGTTAAGAGGAGTAACAGACCACACTCACAAGTAAGGAATAGTTGTTAGAGACCAACACTCATAAGAAGTGAATGATAGTCCGACCCTCACAAGCAGTGACTGGTTGTTAGAGAAAGACACTCACTAGCAGTGCATGGTAGTTATAGGCAGACACTAACAAACAGTGACGGGGAGCAATAGAGCGATTGACGCATGCAGTGAATGGTAGTCTGAGACCGACACTCACAAGCAGTAATTTCTAGTAAGTGATCGACACTCACAAGCAGTGATTGATAGCAAGTGACCGACACTCACAAGCAGTGGATGGTAGTAAGTGGTCGACACTCACAAGCAGTGGATGGTGATCACAGACTGACACTCACAAGCAGTGATTGCTAGTAAGTGACCGACACTCACAAGCAGTGGATAGAGGTAAGTGATCGATACTCACAAGCAGTGAATGGTAATCACAGACTAACACTCACAAGCAGTGATTGGTAGTAAGTGACCGACACTCACAAGCAGTGATTGGTAGTAAGTGACCGACACTCACAAGCAGTGAATGGTAGTTAGTGGCCGACACTCACAAGCAGTGATTGATAGTACGTGATCGACACTCACAAGCAGTGATTGGTTTTTAAGTGATCGACACTCACAAGCAGTGATTGGTAGTAAGTGACCGACACTCACAAGCAGTGGATGGTAGTAAGTGATTGACACTCATAAGCAGTGGATGGTAATCACAGACTGACACTCACAAGCTGTGATTGGTAGTAAGTGACCGACACTCACAAGCAGTGATTGGTAGTAAGTGATCGACACTCACAAGCAGTGATTGGTAGTAAGTGACTGACACTCACAAGCAGTGATTGGTAGTAAGTGATCGACACTCACACGCAGTGATTGGTAGTAAGTGACCGACACTCACAAGCAGTGGATGGTAGTAAGTGATCGACACTCACACGCAGTGATTGGTAGTAAGTGACCGACACTCACAAGCAGTGGATGGTAGTAAGTGATTGACACTCATAAGCAGTGGATGGTAATCACAGACTGACACTCACAAGCAGTGATTGGTAGTAAGTGACCGACACTCACAAGCAGTGATTGGTAGTAAGTGACCGACACGCACAAGCAGTGATTGGTAGTAAGTGATCGACACTCACAAGCAGTGATTGGTAGTAAGTGACTGACACTCACAAGCAGTGATTGGTAGTAAGTGATCGACGCTCACAAGCAGTGGATGGTAGCAAGTGACCGATACTCACTAGCAGTGAATGGTAGTAAGTGACCGATACTCACAAGCAGTGATTGGTAGTAAGTGATCGACACTCACACGCAGTGAATGGTAGTTAGTGGCCGACACTCATAAGCAGTGATTGGTAATCACAGACTGACTCGCATAAGCGGTGATTGGTTACGAAGCGACACTCGCAATCAATCTAGGAGTTATAGCCTGATACCAACAAGCAGTGAACTTGATCTAATAAATGATATACATAGGCTGAGGTGGGTTTTTAAGCTGATTCACGAAAGCAGTAATGGCGAGATATAGACCGATACCCACAAGATGTGATGTGGAGTTATTGACCGTCTCTCTGGATACTCACAAGCAGTCTACATACCACGTATTGGGCGTCGGTGTTTGTATTTGGGTATGTGTGTGCATATGTATGCTAGTTAAGGGCGTGTTTGCAGGGAGAATATGTTAATTGCAACTTCATTACGCTGTTACGTTGGTGACAAAGCTGACGCTGCAGTAATAGTTTCCACCAACGGAAGCTATTATCCTTCACATTGGATATCACATTTAAGACGGTTGAGCAGATCCTATCTAAAATATCATTGAATAACATTGTAGCGGTGTTAATTTGCGTATCGGATGTCACTGTCGGTTCGTCCATTCTCAGCTATATCGCCTCAATCCCGAGACATATCGTATGACCAGCATTCCGAACCACCCTACCGTATTTGCTTTTATTTGAAAAAGTCCCCTTGAGCTTACTATTGTAAGCCTAAAGAATATCTCCAAAATGCGGATCGTGTTAATGGTGTTTGATTATCATGAAATCTGGTTAAATTCAGATAACATTACCCCGCTCCGCCCTCTTCACATGTTACTACATCGCCCATAGAGACACAGATGATCTTTGTCCACTGTCCAGTATACTACACAAGGCCAGCCTCAAGAGGCTTAAACCGTAACCCACAACTTCCCATGAATAATTAGTTTTGGTCGGTCCGAGTCAATCATTTGAAGCGTTCATGTTATGGAAAAGAAAGTAAGGTCTCGTGGTTTCAAGTTAAGGGCCCGTTTATTGGCCTTTGGCCTCTCATGTGGAATGTTTCATAGTTTTCTCATTAACCCTGCTTACCATGTAGACAATTGCTGTTAATGGTGTTTGATTATCATGAAATCTGGTTAAATTCAGATAACATTACCCCCGCTCCGCCCTCCTCACATGTTACTACAATGCCCATAGAGACACAGATGATCTTTGTCCACTGTCCAGTATACTACACAAGGCCAGCCTCAAGAGGCTTAAACCGGAACCCATAACTTCCCATGAATAATTAGTTTTGGTCGGTCCGAGTCATTCATTTGAAGCGTTCATGTTATGGAAAAGAAAGTAAGGTCTCGTGGTTTCAAGTTAAGGGCCCGTTTATTGGCCTTTGGCCTCTCATGTGGAATGTTTCATAGTTTTCTCATTAACCCTGCTTACCATGTAGACAATTGCAGGGAGTAACCCACGCAATGCGTATATGTATAAGGTTGTTCAATTTCCAATTAATTCTTTCTGGGTGAGGACTATATGTATATGTATATATTTCTATATATATATTTCTTTATATATATTTCTATATATATAAACATATATATATATATATGTAGATATATATATAAATATATATATATATATATATATATAGTTATATATATATATATATATAGAGACAAATAGAGATTAAATATTATTCTATATATTAATATATATATATATATATGCATACACACATCTATATATACATAAAATATACATATACATATATTTAGATACATATTTATACATATATTTATAAATATATATATATGAATATACATATATATGTATGTATATATATATATATATATATATATATATATAAATATATATAGATATATATATATATATATATATCTAGATATATATCTATATATATATATATATATTATATATATATTATATATATATATCTATATATATATATATATATATATATATATATATATATATATATATGTGTATATATATATTTAGGTACGTAGATAGTTTCAGATCACAGCGCTGCATGTCGAGATTCGGTAACTATCTGATCGGAATGATTTGCTGCCAAGATAGGTGTGTTTCTGCAGTATGTGTTAATAAACAGCAATATTGCTCTGGTAACCCTTAAGGGCTGAAAAATGGCTCTGGAAATAAGTACTTCTGGAATTCTACTGATAGTTGTTTTGCCTGAATATATCAATAGTATTTCGTCAATAAACGAATCAGTGACGTTAAAACTTAGTTGTTGTTAATGAAAAGCAAAACAACCAAATATTTGATTAAAAGGAATATATTTGTCGATATGCAAACCGCGTGTTGTCACTAATGTGATGTATCACGATGAACATTAGCAGCATAATTCCCAAGGGGAATTTACCACTTTAGTGCATGATTCGATTTTCCCTTAACAAATATTTCTGGTTGCTTATTCTAATGTAAGTTCATTAGCTTGGCTACTTAAAATTTACGTTGTGGTCAATACAACAAGAGACTTTGTACATCTTAATAACTATTAGTATCCTGATTATAATCGCCTGAAGTAATTTTGACTATGATTATATATACTTGTGCAAGCCGCTAGAAATGCGTAACCCAGTTTTTTTCCGTGTGGCCTACACCACCAGAGCACATTAACCGTCATCTGTGCTCGTCATCTGTGTAGCTCATAATACAGATTAGATTTTCTAGCCGGACACAAATTGGCTAAAAAACATGTCTTGCACGTGTATATTTTATATTGTAAACGAACAAGATGTTACATTTTACAATGACGTAATATGATATGAAACAAGCATAAGATGCTCTGAACAAGCCATATTTCATTCTTCAAATGAATGATTGGGTAAAGGCAGCAACTAACAACGAGTTACGATTAGGCAGAGTTCCAGTATATATATTGACAATTTGTCGCTCTTTCGGGCTCCCACTTGTTTGCGCGCCTCTCGGCGGAGGTGTTACCACGTTTTGTAATCAAGGATGGGTGAACGTATTTTATTGTGTGCTTCCATACCAAAAACATTCAATTAAAATACTGAAAAACGTCAGTACTATTCTAGTGTCAAATGAAATTTGTTGAGCTTTTTTGTTTAATATTATCAACGGCTTTCCAATCATTAAAATATGATGAGTTACCTCACCAGTACTGGGCATTTGTCTTCGGTCCCTTGACCGCTGCATAGCAACCGCTGTGCGCGATCTGACCTCGTTTCCCCGCGGCTGTGAATAATCAAGGCGTTTCAGGTTACGTGTCTGGGGCCGTGGAAGGGGAGGGATGCTACACATGCTTACCAATTCAAATAAAACCATGAGTTGATTTAGATGGCAACATTTCGTTGGAATGTGCGGTCGGGCATGTGTGGCTATGTCGACCGCTATGGGTCGCTCTATATATATCAGAACAACTCCTTGCTCAGAACAATGACAACGCAGCGTTGTTTGTCTACTTGTAAATATCGGATAGGTGTTAGTACAGTGTAGGGATATCTGATACGTGTTCCGAATGGCTTGCCTGGCTATCAGTGTTGCTGCTATTAATTGGCTGCCTAGCGCTTGGCTTAAATAATTATTTAAAAACCATATGTAAGCATATTCTTTATACTTCACTTCCAAACTAACATAAAAAACGATTAAAATGATGTCGAAAAAGTTTGAAATCTGGGGTTCGAAACCACGACAATCATTTTCAAACTTTGCCGAGCTGTCTTTTGAGCCCGTTTTGACTTTCGTCTAACGCACAGTAGTATGCTAATGGAACAAAAATACGGCGATGGTTACAATGAAGATGGCAATGATCATTCATTCCATCCTCACCACCACCAATCACCACCCCCACCGCAACCACTATTATCATCATAATTATTCAGATTTTAATGAGTTTCGTGAGAATGTCTACACGTTAGAGTTTGCCTTGCTGTCAGTATCAATGGAGATAGAGCCTTTATTAAATAAGTTGATGAGTGTCCTTATGAGAGAAATCAACAGGAAAAAGCATGCCTCGTTCCTTTGTAAGTGATGTAATTCCACACGTTTACAGATAGTACACCAGCCCGATTACGCTCCGCTGATTCCATTAGTAACAAACGGTGTTAAGCCAAACCGACGCGAATTTACCTTGGACTCACGATCGTGCTGGAGTCGCAAAAGTTCCCCACTTCCCTTCTTGGTATCTTAGTTTGCCTATATATAAATGCTGTTGTTAATGTAGTGAAGGCTGCAGTGATGATGGAGATGTAGCCTGGATGCCAGTGCCGGGGAGATGTGGCCTTGATGACAGTGATGTTGGCGATGTAGGCTAAGATGCTTATGTGAGCGATGCATCGAAGTTGCAAAGGTGTAAGTGACAGAAAAGTCTGTCAATTTAGATATGTATAAAAGTTGCTAAGGTGACTGCGGTGATCTATAGGATGCAGGACAGTCAGTGGTACTGTGAGTTCATATTTGCATGTGACGAACTATTTCGCATGTAAAATATTTGTAATTCAGTTGAAGGGGAGTTAGAGAACGACACCCACTGGCAGTGAAGGGGAGTTACAGACCGATACTCACTGGCAGTGAAGGGGAGTTAGAGAACGACACTCACTGGCAGTGAAGGGGAGTTAGAGAACGAAACTCAATGGTAGAGAAGGGGAGTTACCGACCGATACACGCATGTAGTGAATGGTATTTAAGACCAAACATTCACAAGCAGTGAATATTAGCTACAGACAGGCACTCATTAGCAGTAAATCGTAGTTAGAGACCAACACTCGCAAGCGATGAAGGGGAGATTCAGACCAATACTCACAAGCAGGGAATGGTAGTTAGAGACCGACGCTCACAAGAAGTAATTGGCAGTTAACGACCGACACTCATAAGCAGTCAAGATGAATTGTAGATAGGTACTTGCATGCAGTGAATGGTAGTTGGAGACCCCAGACACAAGCAGTTAAGAGGAGTAACAGACCACACTCACAAGTAAGGAATAGTTGTTAGAGACCAACACTCATAAGAAGTGAATGATAGTCCGACCCTCACAAGCAGTGACTGGTTGTTAGAGAAAGACACTCACTAGCAGTGCATGGTAGTTATAGGCAGACACTAACAAACAGTGACGGGGAGCAATAGAGCGATTGACGCATGCAGTGAATGGTAGTCTGAGACCGACACTCACAAGCAGTAATTTCTAGTAAGTGATCGACACTCACAAGCAGTGATTGATAGCAAGTGACCGACACTCACAAGCAGTGGATGGTAGTAAGTGGTCGACACTCACAAGCAGTGGATGGTGATCACAGACTGACACTCACAAGCAGTGATTGCTAGTAAGTGACCGACACTCACAAGCAGTGGATAGAGGTAAGTGATCGATACTCACAAGCAGTGAATGGTAATCACAGACTAACACTCACAAGCAGTGATTGGTAGTAAGTGACCGACACTCACAAGCAGTGATTGGTAGTAAGTGACCGACACTCACAAGCAGTGAATGGTAGTTAGTGGCCGACACTCACAAGCAGTGATTGATAGTACGTGATCGACACTCACAAGCAGTGATTGGTTTTAAGTGATCGACACTCACAAGCAGTGATTGGTAGTAAGTGACCGACACTCACAAGCAGTGGATGGTAGTAAGTGATTGACACTCATAAGCAGTGGATGGTAATCACAGACTGACACTCACAAGCTGTGATTGGTAGTAAGTGACCGACACTCACAAGCAGTGATTGGTAGTAAGTGATCGACACTCACAAGCAGTGATTGGTAGTAAGTGACTGACACTCACAAGCAGTGATTGGTAGTAAGTGATCGACACTCACACGCAGTGATTGGTAGTAAGTGACCGACACTCACAAGCAGTGGATGGTAGTAAGTGATCGACACTCACACGCAGTGATTGGTAGTAAGTGACCGACACTCACAAGCAGTGGATGGTAGTAAGTGATTGACACTCATAAGCAGTGGATGGTAATCACAGACTGACACTCACAAGCAGTGATTGGTAGTAAGTGACCGACACTCACAAGCAGTGATTGGTAGTAAGTGACCGACACGCACAAGCAGTGATTGGTAGTAAGTGATCGACACTCACAAGCAGTGATTGGTAGTAAGTGACTGACACTCACAAGCAGTGATTGGTAGTAAGTGATCGACGCTCACAAGCAGTGGATGGTAGCAAGTGACCGATACGCACTAGCAGTGAATGGTAGTAAGTGACCGATACTCACAAGCAGTGATTGGTAGTAAGTGATCGACACTCACACGCAGTGAATGGTAGTTAGTGGCCGACACTCATAAGCAGTGATTGGTAATCGCAGACTGACTCGCATAAGCGGTGATTGGTTACGAAGCGACACTCGCAATCAATCTAGGAGTTATAGCCTGATACCAACAAGCAGTGAACTTGATCTAATAAATGATATACATAGGCTGAGGTGGGTTTTTAAGCTGATTCACGAAAGCAGTAATGGCGAGATATAGACCGATACCCACAAGATGTGATGTGGAGTTATTGACCGTCTCTCTGGATACTCACAAGCAGTCTACATACCACGTATTGGGCGTCGGTGTTTGTATTTGGGTATGTGTGTGCATGTGTATGCTAGTTAAGGGCGTGTTTGCAGGGAGAATATGTTAATTGCAACTTCATTACGCTGTTACGTTGGTGACAAAGCTGACGCTGCAGTAATAGTTTCCACCAACGGAAGCTATTATCCTTCACATTGGATATCACATTTAAGACGGTTGAGCAGATCCTATCTAAAATATCATTGAATAACATTGTAGCTGTGTTAATTTGCGTATCGGATGTCACTGTCGGTTCGTCCATTCTCAGCTATATCGCCTCAATCCCGAGACATATCGTATGACCAGCATTCCGAACCACCCTACCGTATTTGCTTTTATTTGAAAAAGTCCCCTTGAGCTTACTATTGTAAGCCTAAAGAATATCTCCAAAATGCGGGTCGTGTTAATGGTGTTTGATTATCATGAAATCTGGTTAAATTCAGATAACATTACCCCGCTCCGCCCTCTTCACATGTTACTACATCGCCCATAGAGACACAGATGATCTTTGTCCACTGTCCAGTATACTACACAAGGCCAGCCTCAAGAGGCTTAAACCGTAACCCACAACTTCCCATGAATAATTAGTTTTGGTCGGTCCGAGTCAATCATTTGAAGCGTTCATGTTATGGAAAAAGAAAGTAAGGTCTCGTGGTTTCAAGTTAAGGGCCCGTTTATTGGCCTTTGGCCTCTCATGTGGAATGTTTCATAGTTTTCTCATTAACCCTGCTTACCATGTAGACAATTGCTGTTAATGGTGTTTGATTATCATGAAATCTGGTTAAATTCAGATAACATTACCCCCGCTCCGCCCTCCTCACATGTTACTACAATGCCCATAGAGACACAGATGATCTTTGTCCACTGTCCAGTGTACTACACAAGGCCAGCCTCAAGAGGCTTAAACCGGAACCCATAACTTCCCATGAATAATTAGTTTTGGTCGGTCCGAGTCAATCATTTGAAGCGTTCATGTTATGGAAAAGAAAGTAAGGTCTCGTGGTTTCAAGTTAAGGGCCCGTTTATTGGCCTTTGGCCTCTCATGTGGAATGTTTCATAGTTTTCTCATTAACCCTGCTTACCATGTAGACAATTGCAGGGAGTAACCCACGCAATGCGTATATGTATAAGGTTGTTCAATTTCCAATTAATTCTTTCTGGGTGAGGACTATATGTATATGTATATATTTCTATATATATATTTCTTTTATATATATTTCTATATATATAAACATATATATATATATGTAGATATAGATATATAGAATATATATATATATATATATATATTATATATATATATATATATATATAGACAAATAGAGATTAAATATTATTCTATATATTAATATATATATATATATGCATACACACATCTATATATATATAAAATATACATATACATATATTTATATACATATTTATACATATATTTATAAATATATATATATGAATATACATATATATGTATGTAGAGATAGATATATATATATCTATATATATAAAAGAGATATATATATATCTCTATATATATCTCTAGATATAGATCTCTAGATCTCTCTATATAGATCTATATATATCTTCTATATCTCTCTCTATAGATATATCTCTATATATATATATATATATATATCTATATATATATCTATATATATATATATATATATATATATATATATATATTAGGTACGTAGATAGTTTCAGATCACAGCGCTGCATGTCGAGATTCGGTAACTATCTGATCGGAATGATTTGCTGCCAAGATAGGTGTGTTTCTGCAGTATGTGTTAATAAACAGCAATATTGCTCTGGTAACCCTTAAGGGCTGAAAAATGGCTCTGGAAATAAGTACTTCTGGAATTCTACTGATAGTTGTTTTGCCTGAATATATCAATAGTATTTCGTCAATAAACGAATCAGTGACGTTAAAACTTAGTTGTTGTTAATGAAAAGCAAAACAACCAAATATTTGATTAAAAGGAATATATTTGTCGATATGCAAACCGCGTGTTGTCACTAATGTGATGTATCACGATGAACATTAGCAGCATAATTCCCAAGGGGAATTTACCACTTTAGTGCATGATTCGATTTTCCCTTAACAAAAATATTTCTGGTTGCTTATTCTAATGTAAGTTCATTAGCTTGGCTACTTAAAATTTACGTTGTGGTCAATACAACAAGAGACTTTGTACATCTTAATAACTATTAGTATCCTGATTATAATCGCCTGAAGTAATTTTGACTATGATTATATATACTTGTGCAAGCCGCTAGAAATGCGTAACCCAGTTTTTTCCGTGTGGCCTACACCACCAGAGCACATTAACCGTCATCTGTGCTCGTCATCTGTGTAGCTCATAATACAGATTAGATTTTCTAGCCGGACACAAATTGGCTAAAAAACATGTCTTGCACGTGTATATTTTATATTGTAAACGAACAAGATGTTACATTTTACAATGACGTAATATGATATGAAACAAGCATAAGATGCTCTGAACAAGCCATATTTCATTCTTCAAATGAATGATTGGGTAAAGGCAGCAACTAACAACGAGTTACGATTAGGCAGAGTTCCAGTATATATATTGACAATTTGTCGCTCTTTCGGGCTCCCACTTGTTTTTGCGCGCCTCTCGGCGGAGGTGTTACCACGTTTTGTAATCAAGGATGGGTGAACGTATTTTATTGTGTGCTTCCATACCAAAAACATTCAATTAAAATACTGAAAAAACGTCAGTACTATTCTAGTGTCAAATGAAATTTGTTGAGCTTTTTTGTTTAATATTATCAACGGCTTTCCAATCATTAAAATATGATGAGTTACCTCACCAGTACTGGGCATTTGTCTTCGGTCCCTTGACCGCTGCATAGCAACCGCTGTGCGCGATCTGACCTCGTTTCCCCGCGGCTGTGAATAATCAAGGCGTTTCAGGTTACGTGTCTGGGGCCGTGGAAGGGGAGGGATGCTACACATGCTTACCAATTCAAATAAAACCATGAGTTGATTTAGATGGCAACATTTCGTTGGAATGTGCGGTCGGGCATGTGTGGCTATGTCGACCGCTATGGGTCGCTCTATATATATCAGAACAACTCCTTGCTCAGAACAATGACAACGCAGCGTTGTTTGTCTACTTGTAAATATCGGATAGGTGTTAGTACAGTGTAGGGATATCTGATACGTGTTCCGAATGGCTTGCCTGGCTATCAGTGTTGCTGCTATTAATTGGCTGCCTAGCGCTTGGCTTAAATAATTATTTAAAAACCATATGTAAGCATATTCTTTATACTTCACTTCCAAACTAACATAAAAAACGATTAAAATGATGTCGAAAAAGTTTGAAATCTGGGGTTCGAAACCACGACAATCATTTTCAAACTTTGCCGAGCTGTCTTTTGAGCCCGTTTTGACTTTCGTCTAACGCACAGTAGTATGCTAATGGAACAAAAATACGGCGATGGTTACAATGAAGATGGCAATGATCATTCATTCCATCCTCACCACCACCAATCACCACCCCCACCGCAACCACTATTATCATCATAATTATTCAGATTTTAATGAGTTTCGTGAGAATGTCTACACGTTAGAGTTTGCCTTGCTGTCAGTATCAATGGAGATAGAGCCTTTATTAAATAAGTTGATGAGTGTCCTTATGAGAGAAATCAACAGGATAAAGCATGCCTCGTTCCTTTGTAAGTGATGTAATTCCACACGTTACAGATAGTACACCAGCCCGATTACGCTCCGCTGATTCCATTAGTAACAAACGGTGTTAAGCCAAACCGACGCAAATTTACCTTGGACTCACGATCGTGCTGGAGTCGCAAAAGTTCCCCACTTCCCTTCTTGGTATCTTAGTTTGCCTATATATAAATGCTGTTGTTAATGTAGTGTAGGCTGCAGTGATGATGGAGATGTAGCCTGGATGCCAGTGCCGGGGAGATGTGGCCTTGATGACAGTGATGTTGGCGATGTAGGCTAAGATGCTTATGTCAGCGATGCATCGAAGTTGCAAAGGTGTAAGTGACAGAAAAGTCTGTCAATTTAGATATGTATAAAAGTTGCTAAGGTGACTGCGGTGATCTATAGGATGCAGGACAGTCAGTGGTACTGTGAGTTCATATTTGCATGTGACGAACTATTTCGCATGTAAAATATTTGTAATTCAGTTGAAGGGGAGTTAGAGAACGACACCCACTGGCAGTGAAGGGGAGTTACAGACCGATACTCACTGGCAGTGAAGGGGAGTTAGAGAACGACACTCACTGGCAGTGAAGGGGAGTTAGAGAACGAAACTCAATGGCAGAGAAGGGGAGTTACCGACCGATACACGCATGTAGTGAATGGTATTTAAGACCAAACATTCACAAGCAGTGAATATTAGCTACAGACAGGCACTCATTAGCAGTAAATCGTAGTTAGAGACCAACACTCGCAAGCGATGAAGGGGAGATTCAGACCAATACTCACAAGCAGGGAATGGTAGTTAGAGACCGACGCTCACAAGAAGTAATTGGCAGTTAACGACCGACACTCATAAGCAGTCAAGATGAATTGTAGATAGGTACTTGCATGCAGTGAATGGTAGTTGGAGACCCCAGACACAAGCAGTTAAGAGGAGTAACAGACCACACTCACAAGTAAGGAATAGTTGTTAGAGACCAACACTCATAAGAAGTGAATGATAGTCCGACCCTCACAAGCAGTGACTGGTTGTTAGAGAAAGACACTCACTAGCAGTGCATGGTAGTTATAGGCAGACACTAACAAACAGTGACGGGGAGCAATAGAGCGATTGACGCATGCAGTGAATGGTAGTCTGAGACCGACACTCACAAGCAGTAATTTCTAGTAAGTGATCGACACTCACAAGCAGTGATTGATAGCAAGTGACCGACACTCACAAGCAGTGGATGGTAGTAAGTGGTCGACACTCACAAGCAGTGGATGGTGATCACAGACTGACACTCACAAGCAGTGATTGCTAGTAAGTGACCGACACTCACAAGCAGTGGATAGAGGTAAGTGATCGATACTCACAAGCAGTGAATGGTAATCACAGACTAACACTCACAAGCAGTGATTGGTAGTAAGTGACCGACACTCACAAGCAGTGATTGGTAGTAAGTGACCGACACTCACAAGCAGTGAATGGTAGTTAGTGGCCGACACTCACAAGCAGTGATTGATAGTACGTGATCGACACTCACAAGCAGTGATTGGTTTTAAGTGATCGACACTCACAAGCAGTGATTGGTAGTAAGTGACCGACACTCACAAGCAGTGGATGGTAGTAAGTGATTGACACTCATAAGCAGTGGATGGTAATCACAGACTGACACTCACAAGCTGTGATTGGTAGTAAGTGACCGACACTCACAAGCAGTGATTGGTAGTAAGTGATCGACACTCACAAGCAGTGATTGGTAGTAAGTGACTGACACTCACAAGCAGTGATTGGTAGTAAGTGATCGACACTCACACGCAGTGATTGGTAGTAAGTGACCGACACTCACAAGCAGTGGATGGTAGTAAGTGATCGACACTCACACGCAGTGATTGGTAGTAAGTGACCGACACTCACAAGCAGTGGATGGTAGTAAGTGATTGACACTCATAAGCAGTGGATGGTAATCACAGACTGACACTCACAAGCAGTGATTGGTAGTAAGTGACCGACACTCACAAGCAGTGATTGGTAGTAAGTGACCGACACGCACAAGCAGTGATTGGTAGTAAGTGATCGACACTCACAAGCAGTGATTGGTAGTAAGTGACTGACACTCACAAGCAGTGATTGGTAGTAAGTGATCGACGCTCACAAGCAGTGGATGGTAGCAAGTGACCGATACTCACTAGCAGTGAATGGTAGTAAGTGACCGATACTCACAAGCAGTGATTGGTAGTAAGTGATCGACACTCACACGCAGTGAATGGTAGTTAGTGGCCGACACTCATAAGCAGTGATTGGTAATCACAGACTGACTCGCATAAGCGGTGATTGGTTACGAAGCGACACTCGCAATCAATCTAGGAGTTATAGCCTGATACCAACAAGCAGTGAACTTGATCTAATAAATGATATACATAGGCTGAGGTGGGTTTTTAAGCTGATTCACGAAAGCAGTAATGGCGAGATATAGACCGATACCCACAAGATGTGATGTGGAGTTATTGACCGTCTCTCTGGATACTCACAAGCAGTCTACATACCACGTATTGGGCGTCGGTGTTTGTATTTGGGTATGTGTGTGCATATGTATGCTAGTTAAGGGCGTGTTTGCAGGGAGAATATGTTAATTGCAACTTCATTACGCTGTTACGTTGGTGACAAAGCTGACGCTGCAGTAATAGTTTCCACCAACGGAAGCTATTATCCTTCACATTGGATATCACATTTAAGACGGTTGAGCAGATCCTATCTAAAATATCATTGAATAACATTGTAGCGGTGTTAATTTGCGTATCGGATGTCACTGTCGGTTCGTCCATTCTCAGCTATATCGCCTCAATCCCGAGACATATCGTATGACCAGCATTCCGAACCACCCTACCGTATTTGCTTTTATTTGAAAAAGTCCCCTTGAGCTTACTATTGTAAGCCTAAAGAATATCTCCAAAATGCGGATCGTGTTAATGGTGTTTGATTATCATGAAATCTGGTTAAATTCAGATAACATTACCCCGCTCCGCCCTCTTCACATGTTACTACATCGCCCATAGAGACACAGATGATCTTTGTCCACTGTCCAGTATACTACACAAGGCCAGCCTCAAGAGGCTTAAACCGTAACCCACAACTTCCCATGAATAATTAGTTTTGGTCGGTCCGAGTCAATCATTTGAAGCGTTCATGTTATGGAAAAGAAAGTAAGGTCTCGTGGTTTCAAGTTAAGGGCCCGTTTATTGGCCTTTGGCCTCTCATGTGGAATGTTTCATAGTTTTCTCATTAACCCTGCTTACCATGTAGACAATTGCTGTTAATGGTGTTTGATTATCATGAAATCTGGTTAAATTCAGATAACATTACCCCCGCTCCGCCCTCCTCACATGTTACTACAATGCCCATAGAGACACAGATGATCTTTGTCCACTGTCCAGTATACTACACAAGGCCAGCCTCAAGAGGCTTAAACCGGAACCCATAACTTCCCATGAATAATTAGTTTTGGTCGGTCCGAGTCATTCATTTGAAGCGTTCATGTTATGGAAAAGAAAGTAAGGTCTCGTGGTTTCAAGTTAAGGGCCCGTTTATTGGCCTTTGGCCTCTCATGTGGAATGTTTCATAGTTTTCTCATTAACCCTGCTTACCATGTAGACAATTGCAGGGAGTAACCCACGCAATGCGTATATGTATAAGGTTGTTCAATTTCCAATTAATTCTTTCTGGGTGAGGACTATATGTATATGTATATATTTCTATATATATATTTCTTTATATATATTTCTATATATATAAACATATATATATATATGTAGATATATATATAAATATATATATATATATATAGTTATATATATATATATATATATAGACAAATAGAGATTAAATATTATTCTATATATTAATATATATATATATATGCATACACACACACAGCGATATATACATAATATACATAGAGACATATATTTATATACATATTTATACATATATTTATAAATATATATATATGAATAGACATATATATGTATGTATATATATATATAGATAGATATATATATATATATAAGATCTATCTATAGATCTCTATCTCTCTATATAGAGATATCTCTAGATCTATATATCTCTATCTCTCTTCTATCTATCTAGAGATATCTATATATATATATATCTATCTCTATATATATATATATATATATATATATATATATATATATATATATATATATATATATATATATATATATATATTTAGGTACGTAGATAGTTTCAGATCACAGCGCTGCATGTCGAGATTCGGTAACTATCTGATCGGAATGATTTGCTGCCAAGATAGGTGTGTTTCTGCAGTATGTGTTAATAAACAGCAATATTGCTCTGGTAACCCTTAAGGGCTGAAAAATGGCTCTGGAAATAAGTACTTCTGGAATTCTACTGATAGTTGTTTTGCCTGAATATATCAATAGTATTTCGTCAATAAACGAATCAGTGACGTTAAAACTTAGTTGTTGTTAATGAAAAGCAAAACAACCAAATATTTGATTAAAAGGAATATATTTGTCGATATGCAAACCGCGTGTTGTCACTAATGTGATGTATCACGATGAACATTAGCAGCATAATTCCCAAGGGGAATTTACCACTTTAGTGCATGATTCGATTTTCCCTTAACAAATATTTCTGGTTGCTTATTCTAATGTAAGTTCATTAGCTTGGCTACTTAAAATTTACGTTGTGGTCAATACAACAAGAGACTTTGTACATCTTAATAACTATTAGTATCCTGATTATAATCGCCTGAAGTAATTTTGACTATGATTATATATACTTGTGCAAGCCGCTAGAAATGCGTAACCCAGTTTTTTCCCGTGTGGCCTACACCACCAGAGCACATTAACCGTCATCTGTGCTCGTCATCTGTGTAGCTCATAATACAGATTAGATTTTCTAGCCGGACACAAATTGGCTAAAAAACATGTCTTGCACGTGTATATTTTATATTGTAAACGAACAAGATGTTACATTTTACAATGACGTAATATGATATGAAACAAGCATAAGATGCTCTGAACAAGCCATATTTCATTCTTCAAATGAATGATTGGGTAAAGGCAGCAACTAACAACGAGTTACGATTAGGCAGAGTTCCAGTATATATATTGACAATTTGTCGCTCTTTCGGGCTCCCACTTGTTTGCGCGCCTCTCGGCGGAGGTGTTACCACGTTTTGTAATCAAGGATGGGTGAACGTATTTTATTGTGTGCTTCCATACCAAAAACATTCAATTAAAATACTGAAAAACGTCAGTACTATTCTAGTGTCAAATGAAATTTGTTGAGCTTTTTTGTTTAATATTATCAACGGCTTTCCAATCATTAAAATATGATGAGTTACCTCACCAGTACTGGGCATTTGTCTTCGGTCCCTTGACCGCTGCATAGCAACCGCTGTGCGCGATCTGACCTCGTTTCCCCGCGGCTGTGAATAATCAAGGCGTTTCAGGTTACGTGTCTGGGGCCGTGGAAGGGGAGGGATGCTACACATGCTTACCAATTCAAATAAAACCATGAGTTGATTTAGATGGCAACATTTCGTTGGAATGTGCGGTCGGGCATGTGTGGCTATGTCGACCGCTATGGGTCGCTCTATATATATCAGAACAACTCCTTGCTCAGAACAATGACAACGCAGCGTTGTTTGTCTACTTGTAAATATCGGATAGGTGTTAGTACAGTGTAGGGATATCTGATACGTGTTCCGAATGGCTTGCCTGGCTATCAGTGTTGCTGCTATTAATTGGCTGCCTAGCGCTTGGCTTAAATAATTATTTAAAAACCATATGTAAGCATATTCTTTATACTTCACTTCCAAACTAACATAAAAAACGATTAAAATGATGTCGAAAAAGTTTGAAATCTGGGGTTCGAAACCACGACAATCATTTTCAAACTTTGCCGAGCTGTCTTTTGAGCCCGTTTTGACTTTCGTCTAACGCACAGTAGTATGCTAATGGAACAAAAATACGGCGATGGTTACAATGAAGATGGCAATGATCATTCATTCCATCCTCACCACCACCAATCACCACCCCCACCGCAACCACTATTATCATCATAATTATTCAGATTTTAATGAGTTTCGTGAGAATGTCTACACGTTAGAGTTTGCCTTGCTGTCAGTATCAATGGAGATAGAGCCTTTATTAAATAAGTTGATGAGTGTCCTTATGAGAGAAATCAACAGGAAAAAGCATGCCTCGTTCCTTTGTAAGTGATGTAATTCCACACGTTACAGATAGTACACCAGCCCGATTACGCTCCGCTGATTCCATTAGTAACAAACGGTGTTAAAGCCAAACCGACGCGAATTTACCTTGGACTCACGATCGTGCTGGAGTCGCAAAAGTTCCCCACTTCCCTTCTTGGTATCTTAGTTTGCCTATATATAAATGCTGTTGTTAATGTAGTGTAGGCTGCAGTGATGATGGAGATGTAGCCTGGATGCCAGTGCCGGGGAGATGTGGCCTTGATGACAGTGATGTTGGCGATGTAGGCTAAGATGCTTATGTGAGCGATGCATCGAAGTTGCAAAGGTGTAAGTGACAGAAAAGTCTGTCAATTTAGATATGTATAAAAGTTGCTAAGGTGACTGCGGTGATCTATAGGATGCAGGACAGTCAGTGGTACTGTGAGTTCATATTTGCATGTGACGAACTATTTCGCATGTAAAATATTTGTAATTCAGTTGAAGGGGAGTTAGAGAACGACACCCACTGGCAGTGAAGGGGAGTTACAGACCGATACTCACTGGCAGTGAAGGGGAGTTAGAGAACGACACTCACTGGCAGTGAAGGGGAGTTAGAGAACGAAACTCAATGGCAGAGAAGGGGAGTTACCGACCGATACACGCATGTAGTGAATGGTATTTAAGACCAAACATTCACAAGCAGTGAATATTAGCTACAGACAGGCACTCATTAGCAGTAAATCGTAGTTAGAGACCAACACTCGCAAGCGATGAAGGGGAGATTCAGACCAATACTCACAAGCAGGGAATGGTAGTTAGAGACCGACGCTCACAAGAAGTAATTGGCAGTTAACGACCGACACTCATAAGCAGTCAAGATGAATTGTAGATAGGTACTTGCATGCAGTGAATGGTAGTTGGAGACCCCAGACACAAGCAGTTAAGAGGAGTAACAGACCACACTCACAAGTAAGGAATAGTTGTTAGAGACCAACACTCGTAAGAAGTGAATGATAGTCCGACCCTCACAAGCAGTGACTGGTTGTTAGAGAAAGTCACTCACTAGCAGTGCATGGTAGTTATAGGCAGACACTAACAAACAGTGACGGGGAGCAATAGAGCGATTGACGCATGCAGTGAATGGTAGTCTGAGACCGACACTCACAAGCAGTAATTTCTAGTAAGTGATCGACACTCACAAGCAGTGATTGATAGCAAGTGACCGACACTCACAAGCAGTGGATGGTAGTAAGTGGTCGACACTCACAAGCAGTGGATGGTGATCACAGACTGACACTCACAAGCAGTGATTGCTAGTAAGTGACTGACACTCACAAGCAGTGGATAGAGGTAAGTGATCGATACTCACAAGCAGTGAATGGTAATCACAGACTAACACTCACAAGCAGTGATTGGTAGTAAGTGACCGACACTCACAAGCAGTGATTGGTAGTAAGTGACCGACACTCACAAGCAGTGAATGGTAGTTAGTGGCCGACACTCACAAGCAGTGATTGATAGTACGTGATCGACACTCACAAGCAGTGATTGGTTTTAAGTGATCGACACTCACAAGCAGTGATTGGTAGTAAGTGACCGACACTCACAAGCAGTGGATGGTAGTAAGTGATTGACACTCATAAGCAGTGGATGGTAATCACAGACTGACACTCACAAGCAGTGATTGGTAGTAAGTGATCGACACTCACACGCAGTGATTGGTAGTAAGTGACCGACACTCACAAGCAGTGGATGATGGTAGTAAGTGACTGATCGACACTCACACTCACACGCAGTGATTGGTAGTAAGTGACCGACACTCACAAGCAGTGGATGGTAGTAAGTGATTGACACTCATAAGCAGTGGATGGTAATCACAGACTGACACTCACAAGCAGTGATTGGTAGTAAGTGACCGACACTCACAAGCAGTGATTGGTAGTAAGTGACCGACACGCACAAGCAGTGATTGGTAGTAAGTGATCGACACTCACAAGCAGTGATTGGTAGTAAGTGACTGACACTCACAAGCAGTGATTGGTAGTAAGTGATCGACGCTCACAAGCAGTGGATGGTAGCAAGTGACCGATACTCACTAGCAGTGAATGGTAGTAAGTGACCGATACTCACAAGCAGTGATTGGTAGTAAGTGATCGACACTCACACGCAGTGAATGGTAGTTAGTGGCCGACACTCATAAGCAGTGATTGGTAATCACAGACTGACTCGCATAAGCGGTGATTGGTTACGAAGCGACACTCGCAATCAATCTAGGAGTTATAGCCTGATACCAACAAGCAGTGAACTTGATCTAATAAATGATATACATAGGCTGAGGTGGGTTTTTAAGCTGATTCACGAAAGCAGTAATGGCGAGATATAGACCGATACCCACAAGATGTGATGTGGAGTTATTGACCGTCTCTCTGGATACTCACAAGCAGTCTACATACCACGTATTGGGTGTCGGTGTTTGTATTTGGGTATGTGTGTGCATGTGTATGCTAGTTAAGGGCGTGTTTGCAGGGAGAATATGTTAATTGCAACTTCATTACGCTGTTACGTTGGTGACAAAGCTGACGCTGCAGTAATAGTTTCCACCAACGGAAGCTATTATCCTTCACATTGGATATCACATTTAAGACGGTTGAGCAGATCCTATCTAAAATATCATTGAATAACATTGTAGCGGTGTTAATTTGCGTATCGGATGTCACTGTCGGTACGTCCATTCTCAGCTATATCGCCTCAATCCCGAGACATATCGTATGACCAGCATTCCGAACCACCCTACCGTATTTGCTTTTATTTGAAAAAGTCCCCTTGAGCTTACTATTGTAAGCCTAAAGAATATCTCCAAAATGCGGGTCGTGTTAATGGTGTTTGATTATCATGAAATCTGGTTAAATTCAGATAACATTACCCCGCTCCGCCCTCTTCACATGTTACTACATCGCCCATAGAGACACAGATGATCTTTGTCCACTGTCCAGTATACTACACAAGGCCAGCCTCAAGAGGCTTAAACCGTAACCCACAACTTCCCATGAATAATTAGTTTTGGTCGGTCCGAGTCAATCATTTGAAGCGTTCATGTTATGGAAAAGAAAGTAAGGTCTCGTGGTTTCAAGTTAAGGGCCCGTTTATTGGCCTTTGGCCTCTCATGTGGAATGTTTCATAGTTTTCTCATTAACCCTGCTTACCATGTAGACAATTGCTGTTAATGGTGTTTGATTATCATGAAATCTGGTTAAATTCAGATAACATTACACCCGCTCCGCCCTCTTCACATGTTACTACATCGCCCATAGAGACACAGATGATCTTTGTCCACTGTCCAGTATACTACACAAGGCCAGCCTCAAGAGGCTTAAACCGGAACCCATAACTTCCCATGAATAATTAGTTTTGGTCGGTCCGAGTCAATCATTTAAAGCGTTCATGTTATGGAAAAGAAAGTAAGGTCTCGTGGTTTCAAGTTAAGGGCCCGTTTATTGGCCTTTGGCCTCTCATGTGGAATGTTTCATAGTTTTCTCATTAACCCTGCTTACCATGTAGACAATTGCAGGGAGTAACCCACGCAATGCGTATATGTATAAGGTTGTTCAATTTCCAATTAATTCTTTCTGGGTGAGGACTATATGTATATGCATATATTTCTATATATATATTTCTTTATATATATTTCTATATATATAAAAACATATATATATATATGTAGATATATATATAAATATATATATATATATATATATATATATTATATATATATATATAGACAAATAGAGATTAAATATTATTCTATATATTAATATATATATATATATATGCATACACACATCTATATATACATAAATATACATATACATATATTTATATACATATTTATACATATATTTATAAATATATATATATATATATACATATATATGTATGTATATATATATATATATATTATATATATATAAATATATATATATATATATATATATTATATATATATATATATATATATATATATATATATATATATATATATATATATATATATATATATATATATATATATATATATATATATATATATATATTTTAGGTACGTAGATAGTTTCAGATCACAGCGCTGCATGTCGAGATTCGGTAACTATCTGATCGGAATGATTTGCTGCCAAGATAGGTGTGTTTCTGCAGTATGTGTTAATAAACAGCAATATTGCTCTGGTAACCCTTAAGGGCTGAAAAATGGCTCTGGAAATAAGTACTTCTGGAATTCTACTGATAGTTGTTTTGCCTGAATATATCAATAGTATTTCGTCAATAAACGAATCAGTGACGTTAAAACTTAGTTGTTGTTAATGAAAAGCAAAACAACCAAATATTTGATTAAAAGGAATATATTTGTCGATATGCAAACCGCGTGTTGTCACTAATGTGATGTATCACGATGAACATTAGCAGCATAATTCCCAAGGGGAATTTACCACTTTAGTGCATGATTCGATTTTCCCTTAACAAATATTTCTGGTTGCTTATTCTAATGTAAGTTCATTAGCTTGGCTACTTAAAATTTACGTTGTGGTCAATACAACAAGAGACTTTGTACATCTTAATAACTATTAGTATCCTGATTATAATCGCCTGAAGTAATTTTGACTATGATTATATATACTTGTGCAAGCCGCTAGAAATGCGTAACCCAGTTTTTTCCGTGTGGCCTACACCACCAGAGCACATTAACCGTCATCTGTGCTCGTCATCTGTGTAGCTCATAATACAGATTAGATTTTCTAGCCGGACACAAATTGGCTAAAAAACATGTCTTGCACGTGTATATTTTATATTGTAAACGAACAAGATGTTACATTTTACAATGACGTAATATGATATGAAACAAGCATAAGATGCTCTGAACAAGCCATATTTCATTCTTCAAATGAATGATTGGGTAAAGGCAGCAACTAACAACGAGTTACGATTAGCATCGCGTACTAGAACGATGGAAATGGGACATTAGTAGATACCTAGGGGAATCCTCGGGACGACTGTGAATTGTTTGCGAATTTCAAGGCAACCTAAAATAATCTGACAATGCGAAGCGGAAGTAAGCTGGTTAATAGGCTATGAATCATTTCGCAGGTGATTGAATACCGCATTTGCGGCTACTGATGAGCTCCAAGCAGGCTTTAATTAAGATTTCCTCATAGGCCGATGTGCATATATTAACGCTTGAGTTATCGATGTAATAAAAGAAAGAACACCTTTTAAGTTTCCTGTGTACTGATACCATCCCAAAGCAGATTATTCCATTAATAGACAGGAGGCTAAGGATATATGTCGCTACTAATACTACATCCACGTTCACAAAACTGGGAATCTATTGTCTTTCGTCGCTGACACTGATAATTGAAATGACATATACAAGTGGTGAAATGATGTAAGTCCGACGCCACCCAATGCGCAGCCTGTTACTCATCACTTTTAAGGACAATGTTTAAAACGCTCTTAGCACGAGAAATCACATAATTTTTTTTTCAAGAAATATAATTCGAAAGTACCTATTCTGTTTATATATCAGCCGTGAAGGCGCGCGCTTTGAAGACGCCGTATAGAAACGCCGAACTCATGAATAATTGTTTGCGAGGCGCGATCTGCATTACGATTCTCTCAAATTGCTGCTGATAGTTTACCTACTTAATCACTTCTGGAGAACGACGAAGAGACATGAAATGGTGCCGATCATTTGCAGGGCAGTAATGCTTCGGCGGGACAATTTTGTTCTGATAGATTCAAATTAGAAATGGGCGATACAGACGTCTCTGAAGAGGCGAATAAAGAGACTAGTGATATCATTGCTGCGCCTGGGGGTCTTACTTATGCGGGTCATCCTGGCCAAGACATAGCACGGCTGCAGAACACGGCTTGGTAATTTATGTCTGATTTTGATGAACCAATTCATCGTATGTGTTGGTATATAACGTGAGTTTATCCATAAATGTTACCAAAAAGGTATGTTTACCCTTTTTTCCTGAACATATGTCCCTACATTTACAATGTGTTTAAATGCAACTTATCCAAAGGTGTTGTAAATCTATTGAAATGATAAGTTGAAAAACATCGCGTACATTGACTCTTGAGTCATGTGGGAGCCTGGTGAACACAAAAGCCCCAAAAGTTTATTTATCGACCAAAGTTACGAGAATGTTTGTATTAATCTCAACTCAAGTCAAGACAAAGCTACTATTATACAGCCAATCATGGCAGCAGATAATTAATCTAAACCAGACAGCAGACATGAGTTATCAAGCAATTTGTTGTCTGATGAATTGGCTGCAAGAATTCATCTTTACAAAGTTGTACCAGGTTAGTGTTAAAGCTCCTCGTCAAAAAATTCTATTAAACTACAACTTATTTTTGATTAGCTGTTGTTAATAAATAGAGATGCACCTAAATATAAAGTAGGCATTATAAAAAGCTAATAATAGATTGATTCTGAGTAAGTACATCCATAGGACAGTAATACAGAAGCTGTTTTTTGTGGGAATATTTGATAGCCAATACATGAAGGCATAAATTAAAGCCCAACCGGACTTAAGAAAATGAAGGTTATAGTATTATTATCATAGTCAGTGTTTCAATTAATGTACACATACTACATTGATATTCCCACCGCTACACCGTGTTACAGTTGTTTGTGTAGCTACTGTTAACCTATGGCAGAGGTGGAAGGTTATGGAGAAAGTGTGGAGATTCCTCAAGTCATTGCTTTCCTTGAAATCAGCCCTGTTCCAATTGGTTGCATAACCTACTATCCTGATTTCAGATCAATCTGTGTGAACACTTGGACCACACGAATGGCATGTTTCTCTTACAGACAACAACGGGAGCACATGTCGGATAATGATGTACAAAGATGAAGAAGTTTGTATTATTAATGTACTAACACATACGTCTGTGCAAAGGCTCATAGATCGTATTAACAATTACATTATATTTATTGAAACCTGTATGACAAAAAATCCTTTAGGCATGAGTACATCAACATTATTATTTTTACAGGTGTTACAGGTGTACAGCCTACCGACAGGTTGTTCCATGGTGCTAGGGACATTTGGGCAGCAGTAAGAGTCTTTACCAACCTGTTACAATAATGAATAAAATATGATGGTCAAAAAGACAAACCTGGTTCCAGCCATTTCGTACTACCACGTACCTCCGCTGGTGCTGTCAAAGTACATAATTGATAATGCGACGGATTGGCCTCCATCCATTGGATCCAGTCATCCATGCAGTAAGAAGGACGCTCAGAATCGTCTTCAGTACCAGGAGTTGGTTCAGGTTCACATATCTGACAAGCACCCCTCGAACATCCAGTGAAATATATACTTTGCAACCATTTTGTCGTCATAGCCAGCCATATATGCTTCCACTATCTGTATATCAATGAAACATATAATGATACAATGAATGCACATTCTGTTGGTGGAGTGTGTTAATTCTACTAGATATTCTCCACATATATTATACAAGCTACAAAACCACACAAAGTAACTGCTAGTTATTTGTTTCAAATTATTGCAATAGCATCTAATGTCTATATTTTGTGATGGTGTCTTGCAAATGCCGCCTTAGGTTACGTCGTCTGCCGTCTTAAACCGTCCGTTGTCCAGAACAAAGCAATAACACATGTTTGAATTACCTCATGAAAACGGATAAAATGGGTATAGTCGCATTTTGAATAAAAGCTGCACTGCACAAATGTCTGTCATGCGCAGTAGGAACAGTGTCTAGGCTTAGGATAGCAGTGTCCACCAAAGGCTGCAATTGTCGTGTCAAATTTAATGAACTGACATAATATTTTCCTGGACATTCGTGTTGTAAGCAAAAGCGACATGAACTTGTGCTTCTTCCTTGAATCGTGTCAGAGGTCAGCCAAGAAGTTTTGATAAGAAAGCTGTCAGGAATACTGTAAAAGATTCAGCCCTGAAAACGTTCCACGCTTTGGCTATGTCCTTATGTTTCTGCTGGAAAGTCCAAGCGCCAGTCTGATTTTTCTTAGCTTTACAGACTCTTCGCGGCTCTAATGTATGCAGCATCACGGTTTATATAGATTCAGGGATACGGCTTCATGGACACTCATCACCTAATTGAACTATATATCAATAACCAAGTAATATGACAGTTCATGTTTGTTTCTCTTACTAGTTGGATATCGATCAATCTAGCCAGAGCCCCTCTTCAGGATGAATGTCGTGCTATAAGGTTGGGTGCAGGTGTAACTTGCTGGCTATCGGATACATTTAACCCTTTGTTAATCTACAATTATCCTGTGATCGATGGACTCGACCTCGAACTAGTCATCGTTAGGCATCCGCTAATTATCTACGAATTACAGAGCATGCAACTCCTCGGAAGGTAAATACAATGTACTAACTCATTAAGCAATCTGCCATTTGGTGCTACCGCAATCATTCCGAACAAAACTCTATACTTGATCAAGGTTAATAAGAGGATCGTCGGGCGTAAGCAAATAGTAGTTAGTCAGTAATTATCGAGTCTTCAGTTAATATGTCCTCTGCAGCGTTTTATACCTTTGTTTCCTTATAATAAGATTCAACTTACGAATATGTAGTTTTTTGTCTGACGCGCAATTCGCAATTTGCCAGAAGTTTAATCCTTCCACTGTTAACTATCACTGCTAATGTTATGTTTCCGTCGGATGTGTCCTGCTTGTCAGTCTCGAATGGCTTGTAAATCTCAAATAGTCCTGGTGAATTTCAGTCTGAAGGTCATATACACCAATCATCACGAAAGTGCGATCAGCTTAGAGATTTGCATTACGTGGCCACCCGGGACATGCACTTGCACCCACTCCTCGTGGACCAAGCTTCAAAGGAATGGTTAAAGTAAAGGATAATACATAAATCACTGGTTTTCAACCCGGTTGTACGACACAACTTATATTCACCACAGTACGGTAAGTAGCTGCAGAGGTCCTTGAAATCGCCGAAGAAAAAAATCATTGCAAACGAGAAACGACAGCATATTACTATGCAACTCATGAATTGATAACGCAAAAATGATTACCATGGCAATATGCAGTTTAAAACTAGACCCCATGGGGCAATGTACCAGGTTATGTGAGATACAATCAATAATGATTGCATGTAGCATAATCATATCCTTCTATCAATGCAATGCCGGAAATGGGTTATTAAAAGAATTATGCAAACAAACTGCATTCGCTTATTCTCATCGGGTTTTATCTAATATTACAATAGTGAATTGTCTGAAATGTACTGAAGTTAAGTAATGGACTCGAACAAAATGTGCTTACTGAATGGTACGTTACACGTAATAATAGCTGCATAGTTAGGCCCTACAACAATATATTATATTATCGGCCAGGTTATTTTGTATATCTGGCATAAGCCACGTCATCATTTTTATACATATGCGGTGGCATCACACATATTTACGCTCCAGATGATAAAGGTGCTGTGCAATATTCAATAAGTTTATAGAGCACGAACGAAAAAGAGCAATCCGGTTGCCATGTGCTTTGTCTATCAAAAATACGGTATGCATATCGGTCAGCTTAAATAAACAATCCCTTTGCATATGATTTGTTAAACCGTTTGTTAAAACTTATACATCTTAATTTTCGATAAACATAAGCGCAGTTAATTGACTGATATTGTCATTCAGTTGCCAGCTCGACTTTCTATGTCGCATACGTAAATCATGCTTTCAAGCTTAACCCTGGCAAACGACGGCATAATTTTTGTTCTATGACTTAATTTTAGCCGCTTGTATTTTGAGCTTTCTAGTGAAAATGGCTTTAACAAGTTGCTGATTCATAATTTTGTCCGTGTGATTGCAGCCCTTAATATCACACCATATGAGCTCTAGACCAGATTCGCATCAGACTTCGTTATTTATAACTCACATCTATTGTGCTATCAATAATCCATATCTGATTTGGCTGGTATATATATTGGGTCTAGTAATTACTGATGTATCTAGCGTTATCCAGTTAGCCTTATATATTATGCCATTTATTTCCTGTGTATTATCCTTTTACTGAGGTGCGCACGTGTGGTTTTGCTTTCAAAGCGATGTTGCATCATCCGCAATATCACATATGTGAAAGAAACTTACAAGAGTTCAATGTCAACTTGAAAATATATTCGAACGATCAATGGCATATAGCATACTATCTAAGTCCATTAACTCGGTTATTTTTTGTGCAGTTTAAATCTAAAGGCATGCAATCATAACTATCTAATCACTGCATAAAGAACACAGAACTAGTTGCACCAATTAGTCCAAAGCAAACCAAGAACAACTTATAAATGAAAAGCATTTGATGAATCAGCAAATAATCGATGGGCGCGTAGAGAAGCTACTTATGCCATGAAGCTTTCATTTAGCATTAAGTTCGTCAGAAAAGGCAAAAGAAAAGAGAAGAATAACGATTTGTTTATGTAACATAAATTCATTCTGGGAAATCCAGCTTATCTGATAACAAATAACGCCATATTCAAAGGAGCAAAGTTAACATACAATGGTGTTTTGGACACGGTAACTGGGGTGGTAATATCGCCTTCATGGTTGCCCATAAGAAAACCCAAAATATTATTTGTTGAATATGGGGGTCACTTGAGACGTACACACGCCGTTGGTACAATTCTTATTTAGCATGTGCTGTTCAGACACTTTTATAGGACACTGTACTGACTTTTATGGGATAAGACTGGTCATTTACACGGTGTATTGCTGTCTTGATTTGGATACACATGGATGAAGATGGTCAAATTATTTTCTAAAGGCAAATGGTAAAGCGGAAAAATGGTCTAGTATGGGGTCATATACACAAATCATAACGAAGATAGAATCAGCTCAGATATTTGCGTAACGTGGATACGCGAGACAAAAACCTTTATCAACCCAAAGTAAACGATGCATTTCAATGGAAGGGTCAATGGTAAATACGGGATATATAAGTCACTGGTAATCTAAGCTGCTCGAAGACACAATCGATAGATTTACAGTAATTGTGGAGGTCATTGAAATCATCTTGTGATAATCATTGCATGACGACTGTAGATAACTTTCCAACCTATGGTGTGAAAAAGCTCACATAAAGACTACTTGGAAATTGTAAAGCAAAAAATTCTCGTCCCTATGGGCCAAGGTATGTACCATATCAAGTGTGGTACAATCAACATAAAAACCGCGTCAATATGTTGAGATCAGAAATATTTCATATTGTTTTCAGTGAGGTTTCATTACAAGTGAGGCGAACTTGATCCGTCGCTCACACGTAACATATATTCGGGAACCAATGTAATCCCTCATTCAACGAACTCATTGTTGAGTGCTAGGCAAACCTGATTAAACGTAAAGGATAGCTCCTTTACTCCAGAATATATATGGGTTTGTTTGATTATCCTCTTAACATGGATTTCAAATGTTCGTAATATGATTCTGCTTTTTTATCATGTGACTAACTGCATCCAAGAAGAGTGAACTGTCAGACCTCAAGTTTGTCTTACGAAACGGCTGACTTTTATATCTATTTGGAAAATATATACTAAACATAATTATGCACCAGAACGAATTTTACATATCATTGAACAATGGCACGAAAGTGCTATACATATTTATAACAAGCTGCAAAGTTAGGCCCCACATTTGGCATAAGCTATGTCATTAATTGTATTTGTCATATAATATAAATATGCAGTAGCTTAGATTCTGTTTGCGTGTATACATATTGGCAGACAACATTGATTACATTAAATATTGCTTGTGTATGTTTTAGTGAGCAATAATCTAGTGAAATATGAAGGTCATATCTTAATCGCTGTGACCTCTATATAATACGATACCTATTCGCCGTTTAAAAGTAACGGCCACTAAGCCGGTGTTTATCCCTTCCTGAACAATGAATCATCATGCCTGCGCAATGATAAGCCTTAGCAGGTTTCTTATTTACATACTACAAACAATGTATATTCGTCGTTGAACTTATTAAAGCATGATGCTACCCTAGGTTACTAAATTGTGCCGACAGTGACAGTGGCGTTGTTTCGATCGCAAAGGCACCGATATTGCTAATTAGTTTAGAAATCGCTGTTCAATAGGGGTTGTCATCTATAGCCCATTGATATAACATTGCTATTAATTGATAACCGAAGGTAAACGTCGCACTATCTTGGTTGCAGAGATTGAACACATCTCGATTCCGCGAATCTTCTGCTTCTAAAAGAGACGATGAAACAGTATCTGCTAGACAAGAGCGTGTAGACCGCAGAATATGTTGTAAAATCTTCCGACGCCGACGTGTTCAATTAGTCCATAATTTGCTATAGTCAATGATAAGATTTTATTCCTATATTCCGGAAGTTCATCTGAGTAGCTGCACATTCAGAAATGGTGGACACAATGTTTGAGATGATTCAGTTAGACTGTTCTTCAGAATTAACACCACGAGCCGGAGTAAGATCACTTAGTATCTGTTTGAATTTACTCAGTGTATCACTTCCTGATTTAGACACCAGCTCACGCAATCCCAGTACAAGTTTTTTGCACTCAAAGTCATTGGCATGAAACCTATGATATTTAGCTCCAAATTATAATGTTTCATCACTCATCACTTCTTTGGTAACAAGTTCTTCTGATACTTGTCTTTGTGTAATTAGTAGGCGCATGACATTCCATTCGCTGATTGTAGAGACCGAGGAGATATTTCCCATAGGAACAATCTGATTTAGAAAGCCAAAAACACACTCTTTAATAATCAGGGTAGTGTCATCTTTCATCTCGGTTCTCCACTCCTTAACCATTTCATATATTATTTTCTGTTGTGCTGTATTTGAGTTCTTTTTCTTTCTTAATAATTGAATGTTAAGGGTTTCTATGTCTTGGGTTTATTATACAATCTCTCCTGTAATCCAGTTGCTTCCTTCTTTATACATTTTAATTGATGGTTTCTATTCACTCGGTTGAGTTTCGACAGTATTATGTCATTTTCGTCGCAAGCCTGGGATTTGCTGTCTTTACTTCGTTCTATTTTGCAGCCAAATCCCCTTGACTTTTCTTACTAAAGATAGCTCAGTCATAAGAAAATGGCCCAGTGGGTGCACTAATTTTTGAATTAGATGCTTTTCCTGTCCACCATGCCAGTGTTTTGCAACCAAATTGCTCTTATTATTGCCCATTCGCCAAAAAGTCGCCATTAATGGCATGGAGGTCCCTGTTTACCTGACAATTTTTCCAACTAAATTATCGATTTCAGGAGTAACCCCAACAGAAGTTATGTCAAAGGAATTTGCGTTCATCACAGAAGCTTTTCTGCAAATCATAAATGACATTGGTCTAAATATAGCAACACACGAAGGGAAACTAATTATACCCCAAATATGGGAAATGACAATAAGTACTATTTAAGAGGGCAGTCGATCATTTCATTTCATTAAAACGCAATTATGAGCTATTAAGGCGGAAAATTAATTCTGTAGCTATTCATCTACATATGAATTGACGATCTATTGAATGCATTAAATGTGTAAATGCTATGACCCGTTGATATAAACTGATTCTAAGCCATATTTGTGATATTGTCTTAAAACGCATGGCATATCTTAAAAGGCTCGTCATGTTGGTGGTTCTCTTCCTACTCTCACTATCTCTCGCTACTGTCTATGTCTAGCAACGACCTCGTTACACATAAGAACAGAAAAACAGAGTCAACATATATGTCTGATATTTTGGCGATTTGATTGGAGCGAGGATATTTTGTATGTGTGGGTTCCGAGTCATGTCTCGAAGCTTTAGAAGCGCCAAATCAGGAACCTACTGAAGTTAACGCCCCCTTTAAATATGCTCAACCTCAAATTGCCAATGTTATATAATTATATTTTCAGTGTACAATGTATATGAGCCATACATGATATATATATATATATATATATATATATATATATATATATATATATATATATATATATATATATATATATATATATATATATATATATATATATCTATATATATATATATATATATATATATATATATATATATATATATATATAATTTGCAACCATTTTGGACAATATCGACAAAACCGACCATTTTGGTTCATTCGATTATTTCGCCTTTTGGAGCTCAAATTATGTGATATCGCGGATGCAAAACATTATACATCTGCCTTGTACAGCTTTCAGTTAATATCTTCATTCAAATCTTATTTTAGAAGATTATGAAAATTATAGGCCAAAAAGGTTGTACCAAAATAGTCGTGATAGTTTTGTCATGCAAAAAACCAACCATTTTGGAACTTTTCAATAAAACCAACCATTTTGGTCATTCTATATAACCAATTATTATGGCCATTTTATATATCCAACCATATTGGCGATTAAAATAAACAAATGAGCCGACCAGCCCTTTGTGCCTTCCGATATTACCAACCATTATTATCCCAACCAAACTACTACTGACAGACCATCGTTTATACAACCTTGGGTTACAAAGCTTAGAAGGTCTATGAAACCATAAACGACTTAAATTAAATTCCTGCAAACAAGCTTACACAAAGTATTGCGCGTTTTTAGGTCTTTCGGGAACCGTAAGAAAACATTTTTTCGATTTCTCATTGTTTATACATAATTCGAACTGTACATTCATAATATTCAACTAGCCATGAAGAAAAAAAGTGAAGTTAAATTATCGGCGCGATTCCACGAAATGCTGACGCAATGTCTTGCTCCGAAAAGTTCCGAGCCTAGACGAGCGGCAGGTGGAGAACGGAGTAAATATGCATTAAAGTCACCTATTTTAAGGAAGGGAGTTCTTCAACGCACCCGTTATTAATTTGGATACAAGTTTATACTTAGGTACTGCGAGTTGTAACAAGAATTGTCGTCTCTAATATTGGAGCACGAACAATTCCAAGTCAAAAATGCACGTAGGTCATATATTTTAACATATTTATATTCTAATTCATGGATAATTAAACTGATATCATTGAAGTTATTGCTGTAACTGTGATACATATCGATTGCTTTGGGCGGATTAATGTTATTTAACCACTCTGAACACTGTAATCTGTCTGTCAACGATGTTGGACAACATCTCTCGTCCCTTGAATCGGGAGAGTCCAAACATTCTCTTTCCGGGTATCGAGATAACAGGCATTGACTAGTGACCACCAGGAAGGTTGCTATGGAGCTTAGCATTGATAAATATACCAGAATTCAATGCGTTACTGCTCCCCTGGGTTGGCTATGGTGCACTTCCATCTGTCACTTAACCACTGATAAAATGGTGTCTCATCCACATAAGCCAGCTCTTTTTACCCTTAACCTGAGGTCACATTTACAATTGTGCACATCTGAAAATCAGTATATAGTGAAGATGAGGACATACATATCTGATGTTCATTTGGCGATGATTATGTGACAAAGCCAGATGTTCAGAATAAGTCTACAGCCCAGAGAGCTTAGTTCAGTCATCAGTAACAGGGCTGGAAGTTAACTAAAATGACCACCCGTCCTGACCTGTCCTGGTGACAGGTGGCCATTTCAGATGTTAACTGGCCTCAAGAAATTCTACCCCTCCAAACAAAAAAGATGCCATGTTAGGAGAACCCCAGGTCAGTGACATACTGGGTTGGTGACAAGAACCCCAGGTCAGTGTAACGACTGGCTGGTAATAAAAAGAACCCCAGGTCTGTGTCCTGATGGGCTGGTGATGAGGAGGTGATATGAATTGCAGATAAATACAGAACAGATTAAGTGCACAACAATGAGACACTATACACAGGTGCATACATCAAAACTGCAAGACCATCAATCAGGACCAGGTGGAGCCTAACAGTCATACTGGGTAAACAGAACTTCTGATAAAAAACTTCTACTTAAACAGACTGTTGAAGCCATACTCACACACAATAAATACAGATAATACTCATTGTTTCGGTCATTTTGGTCATTCTGATGGTTTTAACAAAAATTACATTTAGACATAACATGTCTTTTTAAGCCCAAGTGATTGATATATCTCAACGAAATATGATAAACAAGAGAAGCCAAAACATTGATGAAGCCACAACATTGATGAAGCCACAACATTGACAAAGTCACAAAATTGGTGAAGTCACAATATTGGTGAAGCCACAGTATTGGTGAAGCCACAGTATTGGTGAAGCCACGTTAGTGGTGAGGTCACAATATAGGTAAAGTCACAACACTGGTGAAGCCACAACATTGGTGAAGCCAGAATATTGGTTAAGCTACAACACTGGTGAAGCCATAACATTGGTGAAGCCAACATATTGATGAAGGGATAACATTGATGAAGCCAAAATATTGCTGAAGCCACAATATTGCTGAAGTCACAACACTGGTAAAGATACAGCATTGGTGAAGCCAAAATATTGATAAAACCATAGAATTGGTGAGGCCACAATATGGGTGAAGCCACAGTATTGTTTAAGCCACAACATTGGTGAAGCCAAAATGATGGTGAAGCCACAGTATTGGTGAAGCCACATTATTGGTGAAGCCACAATATTGGTAAAGCCACAACACTGGTGAAACCACAACATTGATGAAAGGATAACATTGATGAAGCCACAACATTGGTGAAGCCAAAATATTGTTGAAGCCACAGTATGGGTGAAGCTATGTTATCGGTGAAGCCAAAATATTGATGAAGCCACAATATTGGTTAAGCCACTAAAACTGGTGAAGCCACAATATTGACGAAGTTGTACCATATACATGCATGCAGAAGAAAATAAATTTTCATGGTGGTTTAGCACAGTGACCTTGATATTTCAAATGTGACTCATTATGTAGAATAGTGAGGAGGTCATGTGGCTTCATCTACATTACTGACAGTAATGTAGATGAAGCCAATTGACCTCCTCACTATTTTTATCTTTAACTATACATTTATCTCAAATCACCAAATGTTATGAAATGATAAGACTAAAGAATATTTCTTTTCACTAAGCAAGAGCCTAGAGGCCCTAAAGCAAAACACTGTTCCGTTTGATATGAGGAGTTATCTTGCAGAGATAGATGAGCATAATTGTGATGCTTGGACAGCTGATACTGTTGCCCATCTTGAACAAATAAATTTCCTAAATAGGGCTGATAAACCACAACAGCGGATATGAATCTCCAATATGATCAATTGAGATGCTGGGTCCATAATATTAAACCCAGAACAGAAGGTAAAGCAGTTTATACCATATCATGAGTGCTGCTAGGCAAAATGTCATCGCAAACACTTAGTCAATCTAACTGCCTTACAATAAAGACAGAAGGCCATGGCTATTGAACTCTGCTTCTTTTGGAACGATTTGTATTAACAAGTTATGACAGCATTTAATCATAGCTTTTATAGCATAACATTGTATTCAATGATACACCAGGGCTGAACAATAACCCCCAAACCCACTTGTCTGGCATCAATAGTCCATCGCCAAGTAGTTTTGCAAATAGTTTTAGCATTTAAGCCAAATAATTTAAGTTTTTAAGAAATGATTCACCCAAACACCCATGAGCTATTAATAACATTTTTCCTGGAACAAGAAATTTTAATTTGCTTTAATTTAGCACGTCAGATGTCAAAAGCCATAAAGCTATAAGTTAAAGTTTGCCAGAACATGATAAACCCCATTTTTCACTTGACCAGTATAATTGATAATAATCCTAACATTTTGGCTGAGGTCAAGGACCATACAGATCTGATTTCTAGTTAGCAAAGAGATACTGACATAAAAAGGCCCTTTGTAGGATTTGAGATCACTAGCTTAATTAATAACAATTTGTGACATCAAAACTTTTAATACCCCGTTGGGTTTATAGGCACAGGATATTATTCAATAATAATCCAGGGGTCAAAGGTTATGCAGGAAGATTTGGTCAATGAGGAGTTGCTAGCTTGTATTATAAGAAAATGTGCCATCAAGAATTATTCCCAATTATGCAAATCGCTCAGGAACAAAAGGTCATGCAGAGCTGATATTTACTTTGTAAGTAATGGTCAATACAAGAGTGGTTCATGATTAATTTGAGACTGGTATTCCCTATTTGGTTAACATAGCTAATAGATTATTTTTCAATAATAAGGTCACAAAGGGCTGATATTTTGTTTGTAAGTGACAATCAATATAACAGTGGCTTGTATTATTAAAAAAATGTGATACCAAAAGTTTACAAGTAGACAGATTGACGGGGCAAAACTGTGCTGAGCAGCATAACTATTAATGGTTCCTGCCTAATGGTCCATAAATATTACCTTATAAGTGGCATGCAACATGTCCGGGATGGAAACTAATCAAAGGGACCATCCAAGTCATAACCAGTCAGTTTGTTACATCTTGGGAACTGCACTGTCCTGAAAAGGCCTCATGTGATTTGGGGTTTCAAATATGCTTAATACCACCATCAAAACTAGACCAGCTGCACAGATTTTAAGACTAACTTACCAGTGATCATGGCATTAATAGCCTACATCTAATAGATTCAAATGAGGTGATTGTTCTATTAAAGAATTGGATTACAAGCATTGAACATTTTTTTTGAAAGCTTCTATTGAAATCAAAAGGATCACTTTCCTGACTAATTGATGGCAGAAGTTTGACACTGACTGATTTATCATGTATCATATAATCAAACTTATAGGAATGTAATAAAGAACTCATGTTTTAGTGTATTACAATGATACATAATATTTCCATGTCCAATAAAAGTACTTTAAAATGAAGGTTAAGGGTAACATTACTGATGCAAGTATATAATTCAATGATGTCGAAAGCAAAATATCAATCTTCAACCTTTGAAAAAAAACATTCACATTTGACAGAGTAACCCCACCCCACTAACGCAGTACCACCAGAGTTGTTATATAGTGTACTATGACACTAGCCATCCTAGTGTCTAGTGGTGGCTAGTGTCATAGTCCACCGTACAACATAGTGAGTTACAGGGCATAAAGTCTGAAGACGAGTGGGATCGATGATCCTGGAATCAGGATCCCCTACCTTACTCAACAACCGAATTGGAGCGTTTGGGTTATTGTGATACCGGAGCGCATGTCCGCTGTCAAGATCAGGCAATGTTTACATCTGACAGATGGCGCAAAAGCCGTTCGCTAAAATGGCCAATGGCAATAGTCAATACGGTTAAATAAACGTTAGGAAATACATTTTTTAAAAAAAATCAATGGTAATCGGTAGATCTGTCTAACAAGCTGCAGGCATCTAATAACATTAACGTGGTATCTGGGTATTGTTCGCCGTTGGAATAGTGTTAGTGATCGGTAAGTGTGAGTGTGAACCGTAGAGCCCAAAAAAAGGCTTTGTTTATATTCGCTCGTGTACCGAAAATAAACCTTCAGCTTGAGCCCGCGGATGCGTTCGTGGGGACAGTTGGATTTTACGACATGAGCAAACTGATAACACAAAACAATCTGGCTAATTATTCCCTTGTTAAAAACAGTCCGTTGATACAATATGTTTTCATTTATTACTTGAAACTTTACACATCATAGATCGAGAAAACCGGTATCTCAATTCAGTGAGATTCTCCAAACGTTTTGAATGCTGATCTGCGTCTCAAAATCCCAGCTTAAGTGCTACATTTGTTCTTATTTACCTAAATATAGACGTATATATATTGAGAAAAAAACACCAAAAATGAGTTGACAAAGACTTACAACCCCGGATTTCCCAGTAAAATCGCCATTTTTTTTATATCCGCCCGTAACGATATTTGAGTGTGTGCCGCCCGTTATTCGTAAAACTGCTGATTTATATATTCATTCAAATTTGTATGTTCTTCATTTCAAGCGATAATTTAAAACAAAGAATTGTTCATTGAAGTTAAAAGTCACACAAATCATGAATCTAAGTTTGAAGCAAATATACATCGAACAAAAGCTAAATAATGACCAATAATTCAACATGGCCAAAATGGTCGTTGAGGCCAACATGTTAATTCAGGCAAAGGCATTTAACGCCAAGAAAAAGTGGATAGTTACCCCGAATAATAAGATTCCAACCTTAGGCGGAGCAATAGCAAACAAAGTTACAATTTGGTGGGGAAGCGCAGTTGTGTAAGCTTATGAGATGACGCTGACTATTTGGCCCCATGATCGTCGACCAAAATGTAAGTATGGGCCAAAATAGTCTGTGAATTGTACCAAAATGGTCGGACTTGTATATATATATATATATATATATATATATATATATATATATATATATATATATATATATATATATATATATATATATATATATATATATATATATATATATATATATATATATATATATATATATATATATATATATATATATATATACAAGTCCGACCATTTGGTACAATTCATATATATATATATGTATACATATATATATCTACATATACATATATGTAATGCATGTCACATTCTACAATGCAACCCCTCTTATTCTTTTCTTACCACTGTGTCAATATGATTGCTCATTCAATCACTCCGAGTCAAAAAGTCATGGGGGCCATTAAGAAAAACGGTGCACTTGTTTTGGTCGATATTGGACCCTGGCCCTTGTGACGCGCTGTGACGCCCCATTACACAACTCAGCGACATTGTCAACAATGCGTCAGGCACTAATTCAGTACTGAAATACCAATTACTTCACCCGATCACTAATTGTGTTATTGGCTTGTTTGGCATTCTATTATCTAGCCGAAAGTGCCATACGACAGATATTTCATCTGACATACAACCTGTGACTGCCCTGGTGATGCATGATCGTCTGTATATCCAGATCATCTGTTATTGATAATGTCATATTGAATGCGACTCTATGGTCTTAATCCTCAGTATGTAGCGGATCAATAAGTTTGTTTGATTTACTGTGCACCATGAGCCACCAGGTTGTGTCGTATGCGGCAAGCGACACTTCGCCATAAAGTCTAGTGCAAACATGTACTTCTGCAAAGTGGATGGAAATGGCATCTTGAGTGCTATAGCAATTCCTAAACATACATTTACTGTTTGATTTGAGAGTTGGATGTTTGCTGAACCGTCTCGAAGGTATATAGATATTATGGTACTTTAACATAGGCGCTATAATTCATGTGTGTACGCATTTAGTCGACGTGGAGGGGTTACTGCTTAAACAGATGGCTGGTGGTTCCACACGCAAATTATAGTGCAGCTCCTTGACACTTATTTGTCTCCCAGAAGGATGGGGGGAAAAACATGGGACAAGAGCATACTGCTATAGTGTTATGTACAGGACAATAATGTCAAATTTAATAGACGTACTTATACTTATACCGAATCTAGATCAGGCTTATCGTATGCATCATGGGGGTCTTGCATCTATCTAAATAAATTATATAAGTAGTATTGATTGTTCGACCAGAAAAGTTGCGAATGAATCACCGAGCCAGTTATAATTTTGAAGAGATTTCAAGTCTTCGGAAGGACACGTCGATTAAGGTGGTGGATATGTCATTTTAGAATGAAGAGAACCCGAAAGCTGGTGGGAGCAGTTTGAATCAATGCGGTGGGTTCTCCAGGAAAAGCATCGAAGCACATCGCAACAAATATGATCATACAAATGATCGTCAATCCTTTTGTAATCAACTTGCATGTAGGAATTTACAATAATCACGGTTATAATGGGAGGCGAGCAAATTTTCTCCTTATGTTAATCATTTTAAATGTAATTACTGATATCATGGTGTGACGGCCGCGTTGACATTACGTTGCAAGCTAATATGAGAGTGCCTCCACCCTACCCACCGGATCTACCTTTCGTTGAACCCTGAACCCGCGCCATTCTTGTTCGTAACAGATTGCCACATCGTATGACTTCAATCAAGTTATAGCTGCTTACTATTTACTGACGTCAATACCCGATCGGAATATGAGGTAAGTTGCGTTAGACTTCAATCAAGTGATAATGCGAGGGATTACTCACACCACTGAGCTGTCAATACCCCAATCCAATGTAATGGTTAGTTTGGATGTGCTGCCAATGTAGGTCCATTTGCCAGCATTAGCGAGCTCGTCATTGCGACTGTTCGTGCTTTCGATATGCAGCGTCTCTGGTCTGATCCAAGGTCGATCGTTACAATTAAGACAATCTGATTTTGGGGCACCATCTTCAACTCCACAGTTCATACAATCGCTTCGAAATAAGTCTAGACCTGTGGCTTGGCATTCGCCGAACTTCAAGTGTCGAATATGTGATTTATTTGCGCGGGTGTGGTAATGGCACTTACCGATTGAATAATTGGAAGCAGGGTTTTGCGACTTACACCAAAATAACTATAGTACAGATATACTATATGTGCGTACCCCTACCATTTCAAGTGGATTCTTATCCCAGCTGATCATTGGGATCAATCGCAAAAAATGAAGTGACTGGCAACAATTGGACCCCAACTGAAATTGATCGCATGTTTTTATGGTATTTTTACGACATCACCGCACATCTCCATCAAACTAAACATCTTGGATATGGTTCAAAAGCTACAAGTTTCCCACCCAGACCTCAAACCACACCAGTTGCAATTCTGAGTGCTCTGCCCTGCATCAGAGGGGACTGTGGATATAGCCCCTCAAGGACCAATGCAAAGGTCAATCAAGGGGTCGGTGGTTTGGACAACTAGGTATATCAATTAGCCCTATCGAACCAAGTACGGGAGCTGGTCCTGCATTCCCTCTTGCAAGGTAATAAAACCTGTTGTTGGGCTAATATCAATTGGTCGATTGTTACAATGGCATGGCATACGAATTGGTCGGGTTTTCACAAACAGAAAACTATAAAAATGGACCGGGCATTGTTATATTTCGATGATCGATTTGTCAAGAATATACGACGACAATCAAACTATATGAGCGGAAGGGACTAAGTTTTCTTTGGGTGTCATATGAGGAGGTAACATGTGATATGAAGCATACTTGATAACTTGGCGAGTTCGCATTCGCCAAGTTATGGCGATCAGTCCGGTTTGTATGTTTGTCTTTTTGTTAACTTGATGAATGCAAAATATAAACGAATTTGCGTTCGCCAAGTTATGATTAACGGTCCGGTTTGCATGTTTGTTAAATTGCTCAGTCGCGATTGTTTGCATGTTTGTTAACTTGGCTAATAGCTTCGCCAAAACTTGTTTTAGTCGCGTTTGTTTGTGTATGAGTTTTTTATTTTTTATCGTTAGGGATCTATAATGAGAGGAACCAAGAGGATTTGTATTGATCTTAACCTAATACTAAGGTCAGGATCATCGAAAAAGTGAAAATATAAAAATCCCAATAACTCCATTTATGCCATTTTGTAGCTCAATTTAATCTACAACTTCTCTGTAAATATACTGCGCTGTACAAAAGTTTTAATAGTTGTTTTTACAAGCACTTAAGGTAAAAAAATCGATGTATCAGTTTTAGAAAATTATCCCCAAAAGTTCGATTTTCTACGTAACAATGAATAAACTTTCTATCGCAACACAAATTTGGTCTAAAGTCGTCAGTGACATGACAAGTTACATCATAGTATTTACTGGGTGTTGATGGCATATTTCTGGTAGAGTGCCTCAAAATGTATAAAAATACCACAAGTAAATGAGTGAGTGAGTAAGTGAGTTTGTGCGTGTTAGTGAGTGAATGAGTGAATAAGTAAGTTTGCGCGTGTTAGTGAATAAGTGAATGAGTGAATAAGTGAGTTTGCGCATGTTAGTGAGCGAGCGTATGCGCGTGAGTAAATGAGTCTGTGTTTGCTATTAAGTGAGTGTGGGTGCTAGTGAGTGAGTGAATACTGGTGAATGCAATAATGAGTTATTAGTGTGTGCGTGTTAGTGAGTGGGAAAGTGATTTTTTGCGTGTTTGTGAGCGAGTGAGTGAATGAGTGAGCTGCTGAGTGTGTATGCGTTAGTGAGCTTGCGAGCGAGTAAGTGTGCGTGTGATAGTGAGTATGTCTGTGCGTGTTATTGAGTGTGTGTGTGTGTTCGAATTAGTTCGTGAGTATGTACGTGTTTGTGAGTGAGTGATTATGTGAGTGTTAGTGAGGGAGTGAATGTGTGAGTGTGTTAGTGAGTGCGTGTGTGTAAATTTGTGAGTGAATAAGTGAGTTACTTCGAGTGTGCGTGCTTGTGAGTAAGTGATTTTGTGCGTGTTAGTGTGTGAGTGAGAGAATGAGTGAGTTCGTGAGTGTGTTTGTGTTAGTGAGTAAGTGTGTATGTGTGTGCCTGATAGTGAGTGTGTGCGCGTTGTTGAGGGTGTGCGCGAGTGTGTACGAGTTATTGAGTGAGTTTGTGCGTGTTAAGAATTTGATCAAAAGGGTGAGTGAATAAGATAATACACCATAGGTTGGTTCGCTAGTAAGTTGTTCAGTGGATTGAGTAGAGAGTGGATGTCGTAAGGCGGAAAGGGGTGTAGTGAGTGTCGTAAAGCGGGAGGGACTCTGTGAATATCGTAAGGCTGGAGGGATAAGTGAATGTCATAAGTTGGGGGGGATTACTGAATGTCATCAGGCGGGAGAGAGTTTGTGAATGTCATAAGACATGGGGGATTAGTAAATGTCGTAAGACGGAAGTGGATCAGTGAATATCATAAAGCGGGGGTATTAAATTAATGGTACTTGCACCCTTAGATTGAAGAGATTGTGCATGCCATCACTTCAATGTAACTGAAGTGATTGTAAGTGAGCATGAAGATTGAAGTGATGACACGCACGACTTTTCATCGAAGTGATGGGATTTGAACCAATAGAATGACTTTATGGCACCAAAATATTCGAAACCTTTGATCAAAGTGATGGCGCCGGAAAATTTAGAACTTTTCGATTAGTGTCATAGCTTCATAATCTTTATATTACAATGATCTGAGCTGCGTTAGCGTAATTCAAGGTCATGTCGTATTAGCGTGATGTGCTGAAGTAATGGCGTCGTATCAGCATGCTGTTGTAAAGTCATTGCGTCGTATCTGCGTGATGTGCTATAGTCATCAAATGAACCGGAGCAAAACGATAATCCAAGTATCTGGTAGCCCTTATATCTATCAAAAATGAACTCATTCTATTTTCATATCTTCGTTTTCAGCGTTTTTATGTGGTGAAGTGTTGATCAATGTCCACATGGTGATAGCATACCCTTTTAGTGACCTTGATCATTTGATTCAGAGCGTCATCAGGTTAATTTACACTTGTTTACCACATTTTTAATGTATTTGTAACCGTTTTGTCGGTTTAATGGGTATGACACCACGAAGCACATGACAGTTACATTGTGGACTGTTTATGCGATCAGGTAGTAATGTTTAGCTTCCCGGACATATTTTTTATTCAATCACTTGTTGTTAAAGCTAAAGTTGACTATTAACGTGAGTTTACGGGGCTAGTAAGACACATCGATATATCCATCTCCCTGTCACGTTTGTGCCGAGTGACTATGACGTATTATGCTAGCTAGGACGGCAGATCATTCCCGTCCAATCATTTTGATCACCAGCTCAAAATGTTTGGCTAATGTCAGCTCTCGTAAGTGGTGAGGTGGAGCCCCTTGTTATGGTCCATTGAGTGTTTCGTGGAAGTAGAAGTGTCTTGTTTTAATTTCAAACGTGGATTGACTTTAAGCAGATAGTTTTTGAGTTAGGTAAATAGATGACGCCATTAGTAACGCCGTGGAATGTAAATTTGGTCCTTTAAATAGATATGCAAAGCTGAATTAGTTATCTCTATGCTTGAGACATGCCGCTTTGATGTAAAGCGCACTATAGAGCAATTCTATAAAAAAAAGTTTTTATAACAGCTGTGATGCTCGGCCGTCAACAAACGTGTTGACGCATAGAGAACGATCAATATAAGCGTCCGCGGTTTCTATGCACCATTGTGTGCGCTGTCACAAACAACTTTATCTCCCCTGCGTTATGAGTCTATGCTTATGCTAATATGGTTAGTTGCATCATAAAATGTTATGGTTGTTGATGACGTCATTTCTGATTAACAAAGCATCAAACATTTCAAAAATTGCACAAGTGCAATGCATGATAACTCCATGCTGTAGAATTTGTTTTAAAACAGTTAACATATTCTGAAATATTGCCAAAAATTTAAAATCCTTAATAACGTTGTCAATCATGGGCCGATTCTGAAATTGTTCAAACTTCCTGATACAGTTCGCCAGGTTCCTCCTGTCCCGTGGGGTCGTTTATCACTTGATGGTGACACAGCAGCGTAGATAGTCATAATGAGGTAAACCATAATGTTGTTATCATAGTAGTCAGGTGTATACGCTCACAGTTGACCGATTCACATGGACAAGTGAAAAGTGCTAACTGTCCAAACAGATGATTTTGTATTACTTGGCGAATTGCTTCTCATATCTACTGCAAGCGCTACTAATGTCGTGCTGTTCGAGCGACTGTGTCCAATAAAATAATTACAAACTGTGCAGTTCTGCTGCTTAGGCTAATTAGTGTTAGTTATCGTATGGTCACGTGGGCGATATGGGGAAAGAACACGGACGCTCCGCATATCCTCATATCATCCGAGTGATGGCACCTAACGCAGGATAATCAAGCGCATGACCCTAATATTTTTGATCAGCGTGAACCTATGTTATGTAAGGTATGTGCATTGGACCTGTAAATTTGGTGGATGTTCGCTCATTCCCCCATTCTTAAGCTCCCTGCGCTTATGGGTATATACATATATATATATATATATATATATATATATATATATATATAGATATATATATATATATATATATATATATATATATATATATATATATATATATATATATGTAAAGATATACAAGTATATTTATATATATATGTATATATATATATATATATTATATATATACATATACATATATATATATATATATATATATATATATAATATATATATCTATATTTATATATATATATATTTGCATACATGAATTAATATATATATGTATATATTTTAACATATGTAATATATATATATATATATTTTTTATGCATATATATATATATGAATATATGTATACAAGTATATCTATATATGTCAATCAGCTCCGCCGACTTTCCAGCAGCGTTTGTCTTCGTTTGATGCAGGCACCACTGTAACGCCGTGGGGGCGGCTCGGCAGGTGTTAGAATTTCGCGCCTCAGTTAGATTCCGGGGAGATAATACCTTGACTTCCCCATGAGTGATATGCAACCAGATTAGTGGCTGGCAAGCAAATGACTTAATTACGCTTGCAAGATGTAAGTGATAAGACCCTAACTAGTGTTGCCATGCACGAACAGTGATGCTCTGCAATAGGTCATCTTAAATCATTTTGCTTCGTTTGCGCCGATATTCTAAAAAGAGCTAGCCTTTTCACGAACTCCGATTGGCTTAGAGTAGAGTGCAGTGCGATAAGGTGTGTTAATGTCCTTTCACAGCTTGTACCTGGGATACGTGTAATATTTTAACCGTGCATGTAAGCTTCCATCATAGACTAACAAGCTGTGTCTAATCTCAGTGCTTGACAATAGTCAACATTTGTGAATGGAGTCAGAGTTAGGTCATGGCTCTAAAGGCGGTAATTCAATCTGCTAATCAGACGGAATTTAAACAAAGATTGCTGTCCTTGTTGACTTTTACCTAATATCCCGTGCTAAAGTCAGAAAATTGATGATGACGGACCTGGTAGATCGAGCTAGATAGTTGCACCAGAAGGTTTATGAATCGCATATGGTAAATCCCAATTGTCTCTCTTGTTTCGTAAGTAATATCCCTAGGGATGATAAAATACTGAATCTGTAAATAGCGGTCTTCGTGAGCGAGATGTTTATTATCGGGTTCAATCGTTGAAAATAACGTTGTTACAGGCTACTTGAAGTGAATGTCATATTCAAATTATGTCAAACCTTCAGTAGTAATGGCGTTTTCAGTTGATAACATCGATGATGATGCCACGTAAGTATGGGTGGATGATAAATGGGTTGGTTAGTATGTGAAAAATGTACATGATGTAAGTATGGATAAATGGGAGAATGTAATAGTATAACAATTCATCTTTTCATCTTTACGTGCTAATTATATGATTCTTGTGATTACCATCGTACATCCAAGCTTTTTCGGGCCTGACCCTCAAACTGGTCCGACTGTTAGTAGGCCTAGGTGTCTACACCATTCGTGGCTAACCACTGCTTTGAGGGAGATGGAGAGAGTGACATCTAGTTGACGTGTAGCCCTTATATATTGTGACCTTCACTGCTCAGCATGTTCATAACATGCAGGGACTGCTTCTTTGAGATAAAATCATTCACAGCCTGCTGGTCGGTAACGAGGCACCCAATGTTTGTCCGACACCTTCCATTGCTACGGCTTTTCCACGTTGGATCAACGCGTTTGCTTCATCGATTGAAACTGACTAGTACGCTTTCAAAGCCCTAGCCATAATTTCTCCATTCATTTGGTTATATTTTGCGACTCAATTAGCCCACAAACGCCCCCAGTAACACTCAACACTGTGGCAATAGGAATGGCAACCACTGTAGACATTACACCTACAACAAACACACACCAACCGTATCTACAACAGTGTATACTGCATCCACTGAGTTCACTACACCCCTATACATCATGTCAAGTTCAATTAGGAGTGATATTTCAGAACAATTCGCCCCTCTGTTTTGAGTGATAGTATAAAAGTTAATAACGTTGCCTTGTTCCGGTTGTAAAGAATGTTCTTAAGATATTACAACAGCCCGTTGGTCAGCAGGTTCACTTATACCTATCAATTATTTATCCGATTTATAATGACTGCTAGAGCACCAGTATCAGCGCCCACACCCGAAGACAACCCTTTCGAATGACTCTACCATTTAATAACATTGTATATCCACAGCTTGAGTCACGTAAGTCTCGACCCCTGGCGCCATCACCAAACGACCACTTATATTCTCTGCGAAGTGCGCCATTTGGTTTTGGTCCAAGTGATAATAAGTGGTTTCGTTTGTGAGCTTATATATTGTCTCAGGGCCCTGTTCTGCTGGCTATGTTCACCATCAACATACTTATTATTAATAATGCGTTTGACGCTATGAGGCAGTTCTTGGTCAACGTCGAAGACGCGGCCATAAAGTAATACCAAGACGTTCTGAAGTTGGCAGGGTCGAGGACGGACTTTGTCTTTGGCACTGGGCTCTACATGGAAGCTTGGGCAAGCCAGCTGCCATCAAACCCCCTTCTCTACAAGTTGTTCCCGATAGACTCACCATAGGAAAAGGGGCACGAGAATGAGAAAACCGCTCTTATTGTGGGCGGAATCGCAATAGGCTTAGTTGTGCTTTGGCTTGCTATGTAGTAGGTCATGGGGGTATCAGGACTCCCCCCACTGCCACAGCGGCGGCCCATTCATGTGCTGTCATCCATCCAGCCACCCTTGCAGGTGACTTGAGCAGCCATGATACGATAGAGCCATTGATCTTTGGAAGGGCAGTTGATGCCTCTCCTGCTAGGCCCTTCAGAATGATTGCTAAGGATTTCAGCTGTTTTTTAATTCATTCCTTTACACCGTGTACGTGACCTGATGTCGGTGTTGGTGTCGGGGTTGTACTAGTTTCCTTTACCCGTCAATGCAAGTACCAGGATCAAGATTGCCATCCCAATAGCAGTGAGGATGAAGGCGCTTGTAACCCCTTACTCACGAAACAGGGTGCATACACGCTCAGCTAGCAGTTTGATCCGCAGACGTTCACAGTTACCAGAGGCAGCCGCAACACGGATACGCCGCAGGTCCTGCAGCTCTGCAAGCTCATTCGCATGGAATCTCTTTGCTGGACTTCCCCCCTCCAGCACACAGGTCGCGTCGCGAATCTGTATGAGCGTGTGCTTCGCCACAGGAAGCTTGCATATAATAGTGACACACTGTGGAAAATCAACCTGAACTTGCTGGCTCGATGCATAAAGGGTATCTTACTGCTCTTGAAATACTACCCAATGCCGCATTCGCCAGGAAGACAAAGTCGATCTACAACCCAAATATTACAAAAGTTAAAGTGACCATAGAGGGCATTCCCAACCATCTCTATGCCCAAGGCACGCATGACAATCAGCGGTGGGATAAGGCAAAGTAGTCCTTAGCGGCAACAAGTAAATGGGACCCCAGTGTTGCAGGCTCCTGGATAGTGTCACCATTCAGATGACAAAAAGAGCAGAGGCGGTCGGTGCATTGTACGGCTACATGTATGCTGTTATGGATGCACAGCCTAACATTAAGGATGGCAGGTTCGTTAATGCAGTATATAAGCGACTGTACATTTCTAGATGGTCCCTGTTCGGCTATTGTTTGCGGGCAGACAGTATGCAGAAAAACGGTCATCATCCTCGGCCTCCTTGAAGGGACCTGTTTGGTGCCTTTGAGCATATTATGATCCACTGGCCTGCCATCCGTTTCAACGAGGCCTATCATTGGTTTTCATGGTTGTGCGGTGATTCAGACGTGTCTGCGGTTGATTCATGGGAGTGGCTCTATGACTGGTTAAGGTTTTTCTACAATTGCTTTAAGGGCGAGGCTTCCCTGTACAATATTGATGACTGGGTCAAAGCAATCTGGCGCAAATTGTGCTTAGCAACATCCGACATAGCTTTCGCAGGATATGTCAGGTTGCGACTCTTTTTCCATAATGATATCAATGCCTTCTTTTTCTACGGTGAAACACCAATACCCTCATTATTTAGACAACCTGGAGCACAACAGATCAGCATTTTTCACATCAGCCATTAATCGATTAAGACTGAAAATGCCATGTCCACAAGCATATGTGATGTCACGTGAAAATGTGCACTAAGGTACACGAATTTAAGTGAATAGGTATGGCATCATCATGAAGACGCCGCGAATAATTTACAATTTTGTTCATTAATCGTATAAAGGGGGTTACTATGCGTTTAATAACTGGAAAAAGACTAAATATCTGTTAAGATGCTGTAAAATTCCAACATGTATTTTACCAAAGTGTCCCTAAAGAGTGACAACGATCTCTTATCTCTTAGACAAAATCACTCTCTAATACATAGATCACAGTATAATTACATACCATCAACTGCGACTGGATAGAAATACCTTATATTTCATTGGCTTGCTCCCTCGCCTCGGTGTCTCATTAGAGTATGAGCAGCAGATTTATTGCAAAATAAGCAATGACTAACATAAACTATTTTAACCACCTAGAACTGAATAATATGTATGGCATTGATGCAGGCAAATGGAATAACCAATCCAGTCAACGCCCGCTGGTACTTATCGAGAGTATTCGAGCGTCACTTTCCCAAAACCCTGTGAGTTTTCTCATCTACACGTCGATGTTTGCAAGCAATACCTGAGGGTCATAAATGACAATTGTTGCTCATGATTTCTGCTAAATGAATAATTAGTTTGTGGTAGAGAGATGGGTTGTGTTGGAGACATGGGTTTTGGCGCAGAGATGGGTTGAAGGGAATATATCGGTTATAGGGGAGTCTTTTGTTGTAGTGGAGGGATGGATTGTGGTGGACTGTTGGGTTGTGATTGAGACCTGAGTTGTTATAGCGAGATGGGTAATGGTGGTGAGATGGGATGTGGTGGAGATATATGTTGTAGTGGGGAGATGGGTAGTGATGGAGGGTTGGGTTGTTGCGGTGAGATGGTTTGTGATCGAGAGATTGGTTGTGGTGGAGATATATGTTGTAGCGGGGAGATGTGTAGTGACGGAGGGTTGGGTTGTTGCGGTGAGATGGTTTGTGATCGAGAGATTGGTTGTGGTGGAGATATATGTTGTAGCGGGGAGATGTGTTGTGGTGGGAAGTTGGGTTGTGGTAGAGAGATAGATTGTGGTGGTGGGTAGGGTTGTGGTGGATAGAGGTATATATGGGTTGGGCAAGTTACCTTTCCACTAATGGATATCACCATCTACAGGGCGGACATGAGAGATCGGAAGTAGTAAACATGCTCTCGTCTGCAAGACGGTGGAAGGACTATTAAATTATTTCATTATTGCGCCAAAAGACATCATGTTGGGTTACATTCTATCGATAAAAAGGGATGAATATAATATAATAAGTCTTCAAATGCAAGTTTTATATACCTGTGTAATTATTTTCTAGGGATGACCAATAAAAAATGACACCATCAATCTCATTCAGATTCGCTGACCTTTCGGGACAAAGCGAAAAGGAAATTAGTTCTATAGTACATGAACAATACATCGCCGTAAGGCTTTCAGTTATTTCCGATGAAACTTGATTAGTTGATAGATTAACCAGTGTTTTGGGATCATACCACCATCGGTATATCTTTCGGATGGAAGTCGCTTACTTTTGTTTGCACTATCAGCGTCCACTAAGCCATGTGGTACGCTGGTTGGTAGACCTCAATGGGGTAGATAACATCAGCGAAAAATGAGGATTAATATCCCAAATAAGCGCCGTCACCAAACCGCACCAAGCAGAGTTAAATTCGGGTCAGAACCTTGGCGCTGATTGGTCAAGCAGGAGTTGACCGCGGATTGACGAACATATCTGATAAATGACGGGACACATCAGGTTTCCACAAAGTCAATTCGAAGTCTCTGGGGTATAAATATGTAAGTAATTTTGAAGAATTTGCAAATCTGTTATGAAGGAGTAAGACTATTAACACTTTGATATGGGTAAACAGAATATAAATCCGTTTGCGCATATGCCATTTCGAATATGCAGAGAACGCGGACGCTGTTGGTTGAGGTGAAGCCTTGTGGCAGATTGAATCAACGCGACTGCTTATCATGTCAATGAATTATTCCCTGAGGAGACGGCTGTGTTGATTCTACCATAGCAAGCTACTATTATAGTGCCCCCACCCTCCCCTCCGAATATGTCTTTTTCGGCGATCCTTGAACCCTGAACCAGGCCCGACCATTGTTTCGCTGATAACAACGTGCCATTTGTGTGATAGACTGCAACACATGCATGACTTTACCCCTTTATAGTTGCGTAGATGTGAGCGTTTATACGCAGCTTAGTGTCAATTGATGTCAATACCCATTCGGAATATGAGGTAAGTCGCGTGATAGCAGTTTAATGCATCGTAGAGTCCGATGTGCGAATACTGAACTGATAGATGGTGTATAATGCTGTTTATATTAGGAAGATAACTGTCGCGTGTCAGTTGGTAACAGCTGCATTAATGAGGACACAGATAAGCGAAGAGACGCCTGGTATGTGTATTATTCACAAATTGTATGCGTTATTGTAGGAGTGAAAATAAAGCTGAAGTGTCGGTTGTGATGATGAGATGAGTAATCTGTGATTACGATAGGCATTTGGTTCCCCTACATATGTAAGCAAAAACCGATCCAGTCTCTACGCCGTAAACTTGTTGATATAGGTTGATCCGATTATGTGTTGTGGCTGATTAACATCATCAGCTAACATGGGACGTGTTTCGTGACGTGAATGGTGAGATTGCGTTGCAGATGAAGTCATGTGATAGATAATATCCTGGATGAGGACCATGGCTACTTCATCCCCAATATCTGTCAATCAACCGTGTACAGCCAACTCGAATCTACTTGTCAAACAAGGTGGTTATCAGTTGTTACTTCTTGATCCCACATGAAAGTTAATTTTACACTAGACATATATCTCGACACATTGATCCTTGTACCGTATAGATGTATCATTGTCTTTATAAGGTTTATTGCGATGTTGTGTCAGGTACAAAGGTTCATCTTCAACTTGATGATAATCAGAAGCGATGGCTTGTGGTTGGTATTGGACTTCATCAAGTGGTCGTCCCAGCTCTACGACCGTTTGTTGCGAATTCCATGGAACAAATCTACGACCCTCAAAAACAAAGCCTGAAACAGCAAACACATGCAAAACATCAAGACCGTTATCCCGCTGGGAAGAAGGGATGTTGGCTGAAATATCAAACTATCAACAACAATGGTGCTATTAAAGGCAAACACCCAGAACAGCGCTACAACTACCAGATATTGTCTGCTGTAGACTTTGCTAGGCTGTTTTTTGAGCCCCGCATGGCCAAGTTTACAGCATTCGATGACACATGTGATGCATCAGTGGTTCTTAACCTCATCTTACGCGTACCACACGCTCAGTTTCTTAAAGTTTTTATTCCCGCTGATGACCTAAGAAAAATCCGAAACGATTGGGCTCATTGTAATATGTTGGTCTGGGATGTCATTAAATTTCAAGATGCGTTTCAAATCATGCACCAGTTGATACGCGGATTGCAATTAAGTGATGGGAAAGCTGTGCTGCACCACCTTACAGAATGGGAAAGAAACGGTGAGTCCGTTAAAGCTTCTTTGGTCTTTGAATAGTAACTGTTTGAGTGTTGCTTTTCATGTGTATCGGAGATGCTTGGTTCTATAAGAAATCATACAAAATATGGAAGCTTTAACAATTTCGTTATATTTGTTCGAGATAAGACTGGACATTATTCATTTGATATGCCTCATGGGTGTGCGCCTAGATGATTGGATGGTTTGTTCTACCTCTTTTTGCAGGGTACAATCTCTTCGCCAATACAGATGTCAATGAGCAACTAACGAAAAGTTTGCAAGAAGGCGTCACATTGATGAAGATGCATTTTGCCAATGAAGGAGAGATTCGAAAAGAACTGGATTCAATGGACCAGGAATTGAAAATGTCCATAGCAGCACTGACAGATAATATTTCCGAGAATTCCATGAAAATCAATGACCTTAAAGAGCAGGTAAGTTCCCTAGAAGGTCTCACCACTCTTCATGGACAGCAAGTTTCAAACCACAGTAGCATACTGGCAAGTATGGAGATGCGATTCGATGAACATGAGCGGGATTTAAGTATCTTGAATGACAATGTTACCAAACGGTTAGGACCCCAGTATAGCGATACACCCGACAGAGCTTCATTTGGCACACCTGATAGAAACCGCTTTTTTGTGGGAAGGATACCCGAATTGCAATCTATGTGTGATTATCTTCACCAAAACAGTAATAGTTTTCAGGAAATGGCAATCTGTGGCCTAGGAGGTTGTGGCAAAACAAGTTTGGCCATCGAATACGCTTGGCTGTCACAAAATATGTATCCAGCAGGTGTACTGTGGATATCTGCAGAGAGTGACGAGTCCTTGCTTAACTCCTTGGTTGGCATTGCGATTGAAGCTGGTCTCCATCAACATGAATCCAGTTCGAATACCAATACTGTTTTAGATAAATGTTGCAACTGGTTGAAAACATTAAAAGAGTCATGGCTGATGGTGGTAGACAATGCAGATGATGAAAAATTGTCTAATACTGCCTTGAAACTATTGAAAGGGCCATGGAGGAGGTCTAGTATGGGACATATCATTGTCACAACACGGCGGGAATCTAGAGACACCAGTGATCTTCTTGCAATATCGAAAGAAACCTGCATAACACTGGCCTGTCTTTCTGTTGAGGACAGTGCCTACTTTCTTACTCGTCGGACAGGTTCTTCCCTTTGCGAGGATACAATCAGCTTAGCTAAGATCCTGGGGGGTTTACCACTAGCTCTAGAACAGGCTGCATTGTATATAAACGCGACTGAGTGTGGAATTGATGAATATCTAGATCTTTATTGCCACGAAAAACTACTGGTTTTAGAGGAGCTGCAATCGTCGCCCCATGTAGTATCTGAAGATCGGCTTTCAGTCCACACCACATGGAACATAAACTTTGCCTACATTGACACACAAGCAATCCAATTGGGTTTGAAGGACACAGCTGTATTAACATTGGGGGTCTTTTCATTCATGAACCCGGATGGCATTCCTATCTGTGTTATAAATGCTGGGTGTCCCGAAATAGCCAGCGATAACTATGCATTCATTTTGAACAAGAAAATGTCTGCCAAGAAGATTGTCAACGTATTAAGTAAGTTTTCCTTGTTTGAGAAGCAGCAATCAACAGAATTAATCCTTAACGTACACAGAATGGTACAAGAGGTCATTCAGCACAGAGTGAAAAGCAAAGGGAGTGACAGTTGGCGGTTCCATTTGCAATGTGGTCAACGTATGCTTCTTCAAAGCTTTAAAAACAACCCACGTCCAAATGATGTGCTGTCAGGACGTGATACGACTCATGGATGTGGCATATTACAAATTTGGAGTCTAGTTTCGCAATGTGCAACATCTCTGAAAAGTCATATAGAACGATATGCCAGAGATACTGGAGACAACAGCATTTTCAGAAGTTTTGAATGTGCGGCTATTCTGTACGAAGTGTCAATATGGCAGAGTCTGAATCTTAATCAAGCTGACGCGTTTCAGACACAAGCAACAAAAAATGAAATATTGGCCAATGTTGACAAAAGTGACGATCAAGAAACGCGAGCCTTGAATGCAATTCGCATTCCAGTCATGGCTAGCGAACAGCTGTCCCTTAGGAGTCTGTGTACACCTATATCTGTATGGCAAGATGATTTACCTCAGAACATTCAAAGTGTAGATGTTGATACATGGTGGAAGTTAGGAAACGAAGCATTTCACCAGCAACAGTACGTTAAGGCCATCCATCTATACACCCAAACAATTATTGCCATGGAATCCATGGAACAACCGGACGCTAAGGTATTCACAAACCGAAGCCATGCCTTCTTCTTGAGTAGGAATTTTGCCTGTGCATTGACCGATGCCAATAAAGCCATTAAACTTGATCCATCATTCTGGAAGGGATATTGCTGGAGGGCTTATGCCATCGCCGAGTTGCACAGTGAAAACCCCGAATCAGAAGAGCATACCTTCTTGCAGGGATTAAGTTCAGCGTCTGTTGCATCTTATATGCACCCCGAATTCCGACGTTATTCTCGGACGCGGCTGTACTACCCTTTCTTGCATTTTAAGGTTGTATCAGACACAACGTCTCTGATGGATTTGTTGAAGGGAAGTTATGAGTTAAAAGCGTGGATGCCTATTCTATTGAAGGCAAATACATACCGAATTCAGGCGCCCGCCACGTCCGGACGATGTCTCGTTGGCATCGAAGAAGGTGTTTGTTGTGTACTTTTCGGAGATTTGGACCGTGTGGTTCATATAGAAAATGTTTGCTTTCTGCCTGGATATGATAGCGCTGTTATTACCTCTTGTGGCTGCAGCACGTTCTACAGGTGCACATTTTCGGGTGGTAAACGCGCGTGCCAAGATGTTCCTAGGTGCAAAGGAGGCGAGGGCTGTCAAAATGATTCTGAACTTACCTGTGAACAGGCTGCCATCAGGCGTGGTAGAATAAGCCTCGATCAGAATAATCTATTTGTTTCTGGTATCCCTGGGAATCCTGGAGCGCAGGTGATTAAGGGTGGCAAGGCTATCTGTGAAACGTGTTCGTTCATTGCTTGTGGCGGTGGAGGGTTTCTTGTTGATGGTGAAGGCTCCGTGGCAACTGTTTTTGATTGCATTGTTTCACAAAATAGGGCAATGGGTCTGGAGGCAAGAAATGGTGGAGTCCTTCTTGCGCTTGGCAATACTGTATCGAAGAACAATATGCATGGAATTTTAATAGGGCCTAATGCTGGAAGGTGTGTACTTAAAAACAATCTTATTGTTGGTCACCATGAGGAAGGAATAATAGCCATGCAATCTGATTTTGAGTGCACGTCAAACATAATAAGACGGAATGGCAGATGCGGGTTATCTATTGAAGGGGGGCATGGCATTTTATCGGAAAACAAGATAAGCAAGAATTGGGCCTGGGGCATTTTCGTCTGCTTGCGATCATCGGTTGTGATCACTGGTAATGAGATCTTCAGTAACTCTTGTGGAGCCATTCGCTTGGGTATCAACTATTCAGCAAGCTGTTTTGTGGATCAGAATATCATTTACCACAACGGGGGTCCTGCATTCTATGTGGAAGGACAGTTACCTAATTCAGCAAAATATTTTACCAAGGTGAAATACGTTTGGAAAACAGAGGAAATTTATAGATTCGATATGTCTGATGAATTAAAAGATGCCCTCGGTGTTCCAAATGGTGAGTTAGGGATCTACACCAAGGCGCTTATGGTCTCCGGATCTAACACCGTTGAACAAAACGATCAACTCGAAGTTCATCCTCACAAAGAGAGGTCCCCTCTATTTCCAGAGTGTTCATATTGTGGAAAGCGAAACACATCATTGAAGAGATGTGGACGCTGTCGCAAAGTCAGTTACTGTGGGAAAGAATGTCAGCGCAGCCATTTTGCCGATCACAAAATATTGTGCCGTATGCAAGGAGAGTATTCAATAACTATCGATATTCCAAAAAACGAGGATAACTGGAACTTATACCCGAAAATACAAACTTTCAATTATCAACTGAAAGGAATTGGAAAAGGTAGTCTTCCTCCTGGGAAAAGCAAGCGGAAGTTCATTGTCAAGATCCAGGATATGGAATATGTGGGTGCCAGTGCTGACAACAAACTGACGCTATATGATCAAACCACAAAACTGGATTTCCAGTTTGTGGAACCGAGACTACACCAGATAATCCGGATAAGTGGTGTTTTGGGTGCTGGTCAATTGACTAGCAAGAACATATACTGTTATGCTTATTTCGTGAATGGTGGGAGATCCTTGTGCATTGACACTGAGCAGCTTGCTCCTTTGCAGGAGTGGTAAATAAGTGTTATGCTCTACTATATTCGGTGAATGTAATGTAAACTGAGCTTGCAGCTGAACACAGATTTTAACCGTGATGACGTTATGATTTGTTTGTGCACGTTGTTTGGTTGAATCAGTTGTTTTATCAACATACTTGTTAAAGCATTTATATGTTATTATTTTCAATATTATATCATACTGGCGCTTTATAAATCTCGAGCAACTATGAGATCCGTCCTACTGTTTATGATTGAAAAATGTACGAATATACCACTGTTCTTTGTGTTCTTATTATCTTGATAGCACTGTTAGAAATATTCCGCACTATCACAGACGTCGATATGGCTATATATTGGACTATATACAGAACACATTAACTAGAAGTATCGCAAGTGTCCCATCGGCAGCCATGCGGCCTGGCGGAAGTGTCGTAGAGTCTCGTGCTCAGGCCCGAAACTCGACGTGTTTACTCTGATAATGTCTTGTAATTGGCGACAAGGGATTCCAATGGGTCTCTTTTATACACGATAGCATCATAACATAATGGCTCCCGGAAGCTTATCAGGCGTCCGATGCAAATGTTACACTGTCAGATGTACTCTGGATAAATTGATTAGTTGGACAAAAAAGGCATTTTGCTATTCTTTTTCAATGAGACCATACTTATAAAATGCAATCGGAGAATATATGTGCTTACTGCAACACCACATAAAGCGTAACGCATGCACGCGGAGCATATGTAAAAACATCAATAACGCTTCTCGTATGCTATAAAAAATGTATTGCTCTTGGCAAAGGTAAATGCTTTTATGATTGCTTACCAAAATTCTAATTTTGCCACGTTTCTTGAGCAATAGCAAAGCTTGTTTTGCCCTGTGAGAAATAGGGAATTTATCCGAGCCGTTTATAAGATAGCGATGATTGCAAAAATTAATTCTGATGGCTGTGCAACTATGAGCCTTGGACAAAATATTCGCACAATTGCTCCCAATCCTTTAATTATGTGAAAAAGATAGGAAACATTACAGATATAAACTTTCACAGAATACATCCTGTAAAATTATCATGAACATTTTCAAAGTAAAGCAATGTTCTCTTAACAGTTTTATACCTCGCAGCGGCAAAATGGAAGCCCTACCAATGGGAGCGGTGTGTTTACTGAATCAAGTTTAATAAAATCTTGAGCAGTCGCTTGCTGTGCTTGTCCGTCCAAAACCAGTGATTATTTAGACATTGTACGACTGCAAGAGATGACCTTAATCTGACTAGCGTTTATAACTTACTACCAAGGAGCATATATAACTCCTTGAAATATATTTACGGGGACGATTCTAAATCCAACAATTGGCCCAGTAATTAGACATCATTAGCCCTTTTAGACATTGTCGTGTCATATAGTAAGGACTGTCCTGTTTATTGATCCGAATTCACCTTGTGATTACTCGCCAATATGTTTGCGGAAAATTTCACAGAATCGTTTACGTCGGATGTCAACAACTGATAATCGGTTGGATTCCGGGAAGATTCAATGAGCAATCGCATTGTCAAATTGCCACATTATGCAAGCATGATCTGTTACCAAGACGAAGCATCGCTTTCGCATGTATGCTGTCGTAATGGGATAAACACATCCAATTGTTCTTAGGTTTAGTAATGCCATCCCAACCTCAAACATACTTTGATTTTTTAAAGTAAATTAGTTTCAAAAGGATACACAAGAGGGGTAGAGATATCAGCAGCACACGACGACTGGCATAAAAAAAGAGTACTGTTGTCCGTGTATTCGCCATTATTAACCTTCCGTTAGGCGCTTCAATCTTAGAGTATCGCAACATTTGGTACATATCATACATCCTTGACTACTGGTGGTCAAAGCATTTAATGATTAACTCATTTGTTTTGACGTACCGCTGTTGGCACTTACCGATGTGTCCTTGCTGTAAATAATAGAATACTAATTAAGGCTATCAATTTTAATCGTATAATGGCTAATGTGCAATGTACATGAAATAATGCTTCATGGTTAAGATCAGTGTGTTCTAGCATGTTTACCCGGCTGTTACATGAATATGGCTGTTTTGATAGGCAACGGAAAATCGGACCCATTCTTCTCTTTCTGGATCTCATTCCTACGGCAGAAATTAAGTAGACATGATTGTTTCTATTGTACTCCTTATAAAATATTCTTGTCATGGCGTTTATTTCACCGTTAATGTCTATCATATGCGCCTATTGTACCGCAGCTCATATGTTACGCTGCCTATCCACAAATCTGTTGTCGCATGCAAGCCGGTCATATTTTTCGGATGCAAGGTTCTGATCGATATTTTCTTTGTATTTTATTCCATCAATTTCAAGTTTTTTTCCCGATGTAAGCCACAAGGACACGTCATCGCATCACTTTTCTTTGTTAATCATATCATTGTCGTCGTGATCATATGCTTCGAATGCAGGGTATTGTAAAATGACATTATTTACATTACAGTGGTATGTCTATTTTATTGAACGACATTTTGCAGATTATGATAAAAATCTTGCTTGTTATAATAGTTATATTATGTAGCTCACCGTGGATATCGGTCGCTGTATCTTGATGAGGACTCAATATGCTATATGCAAAATCAATGGGATAGCTGTGCAATTAATTGCCTAGTTTCTCTACACGATTTAGTCACGAATTACGCTTTTAATTCTAGGATATTACAATTTCTGTATTTCCATGATTCACTCCAATTTTACTCCTGATGAAAGAAAACATTAACTTCGTAAACGAATTGTTAATTCACATAAGTCTGTCATAAACCCACAATTGAACACATAAATACTATGATCTGCTGAAATATCATGATTCTAAGCCATATGCGTGATCATAGAGTTTCATTACAAGTGCGGAATATTTTTCGAGGCGGTCCTCGCTGTCATAACCTCATACCTAGTAATGATTTCGGAGCATCTAGCCACCACCCCATGGCCGTTTTACAAGTCGTACTTGCTATGTTACATTACCACGCCAATACAATAAAGTTTAAGATAAGAATTATTGTAAGAAAAGGATGTACCATGCGCAAATTTTGCTGCTTTCTAGACAATGGCATCATGGTCAGCAGCGCCATGACTAAGGCAATTAATCTTTCTTGCGGATTGAGCTCTTCAGTTAACGTGAAATGATTCCTTAAGCGACCCTCCCAACCCCCCAACCCCCCGCCCCCTAGATGCAATCGAATTTATAAGGCGTTTGTCATAACACAATAGCACGTTGATGGGCCATGTGGCATCGTATGTCCTTAATAGGTCTTCGCGCACTGATTTTTGTCCATCTGCCATATCGTTATGTCAGATAATGATTAGGGATACTGAGGAATTAAGAACCGATTTTTATCATCTAAAAGAGCGATGAATATGACCTTCAAATAAATACCAAAGGCAATCCTCGGGACTGATGGAAATTTTTAGACATTTACTGACTAAACCCAAGAGGAAGTATTTTCTGTCGAGGAAGTATTTTGAAGTACTTAGCAGATGTTTGAACTCCGAATGTGGGCCAAATGATATGTTACAAGCAGTTCAGGAAGATTTATAGAGAAGTCACATGTATTTGAATCAAGTTCATTTGATTGATGTTTCCGAACCTTTAAATAATGAATGGATTTTCTCCAAGCTACTCACTCGCGATGAGGCAATTCATGTTGGCATCTGACGATCACGGTTTATTTCTCAATAGTTTAGCCTGAACACAGAATTGCTTGTTGTTACTTTACGATTAAGCTATGGAACAATTATATCTACCAATGGTTAAGCGTGGTGCGTATTCTGTATGTCTGGCAATTTATTATTTTTCCAGCAAGTAAGAAACAATAATAGCCGAAAACTGAAAGCTTTACCCTTGGCTTTTGCGTTGCTTGAGGGACGGATAGGCGTTCATAAATACACTCATTATTTACAAAACATCATTCCTGATTAGCGAATTATGGTAATTGCAGGATATTATGGCGCTTCACAAATATCATGCCCAAGTAACCAAACTTTCCAGTGGATGCTACATTGATTCATTCAACCACACACGCGACATTATATGGCCCTCACATCATTTGAAAGTCTATGATCGTTCCATGGGTTACTTATACAATGCATTTATTGGAATTCGCTTGACATTAGATTACCTTTTATGACTCGATTCTGAAAATGAGCTCCAATCGTCTATTTTTATAACAAAGGATACTGCCATAGATACATCACTGACAACTACAATGCGATACTGTTGTCATGGATTGTTACTGCGATTAGTGGTTGGATCTGTTGTGAAACATAACTAACGGCTATTGGGTGGCTTGAAGCGGCAAGCAGCATACACAGAGAATATATATATATATATATATAAATGCTACATGTTGCATTATGTATTTGATATTATGATTGGTCCTTTATGCAGATATGGGTGTCTTATCATAAACAGCCTTGGTGCTAGGTTGCAGGAAGCCGCGATAGCAATGTTGACAGTAATATTCATCCAGGTGAGTAATACATAGACAATCATAAAGGTTAGATGTTTCCTTGTATTTAATCAAACGATATAGGCCGTACGTTCGGTTGCTAGTCTACGTTTGCACGAATGCTTTTCTTGTTTGATGATATCGCAAGTAATTTTCAAGTTACTGGGTATTGCGTAAAGTGTATAAGAATTATATTATAAATAATCATTTGAATTAAATTTTAGTCAATTCTTGGACCAGCAACTCATTTCGGTGAGTGTGCGCCAAATACCCTGCATACTTATTATTGATAAGTTTATTTGTTGATGATAATGATAGCATCATAATAATTATTACCTCCTGTCCATAGTGCAATAGTCATGTGAGACGGTGAAAACACCGGAACGGGTTTTGGGTAATGTGTTAATAGTCAGTCGGCTATTAAAATAAATGGCAGAGGGTTGTGCAATCTTTGTAGATTCAATCAAATTATGACACTCAATGGCTAAACAATTATATCATACCATGCCACTCGTCGGGCAAAGGGCTAGATCGCGGCTTGGATTATTCATGTAAACGGGACATGCCCAAACTTCACAACCGCACCAATACCGATTATTTGGAAACTATAACTGTAATTTTCCGAATGGCGACAGACGTAAAACGAAAGAAATTTTATTAGGAAGTAGATAATACATTTTATCTTCATTCGCTGATTTAAACGGAGCTGAACAATTTTTAAGGTCAGTACAGTCGTGCTAATGGGCCCTACGAGCACAATATGTTGTTTTGATTGTTAGTCGTATCATTTTGAAGTTGCAATGGTGTTTATCACAAACTGAGACGAATCAACCACTAGTTAAATATACATAAATACATATGTTACGTTATTTTAAGATTTACAAGTTACGCGCTATCATTTGTTCAATCGAATCGATTATTTCTATACCGATATACGTAGTTTGAAAGACATTATGGCGCGTATCGCTTATTTCCTTACATATAAACTTTATACCTCTTAATAACTATAAATATACTGATTATAATCGCCTTAAGTAGTTGTAACTATAATTATATATCTAGACTAAATGCCTGCAAGGTACCAAGCGTTCAAGTGGGCGAAACTTTAAAACTTATACATCACATTGGTCGTATTTGCTTGCATGTGTTGCTACTGATAATAGATTCTTGCTTGTACGTGGTCGCTCTACATGCAAACAATCCGCAACCAGCCTGTATTTATGTATATATTGTAAAATTCCACATTGTATACAATCAACTCAAGCGGAATGGCATATATCGGTGACTGAGGTGTGCTGTTCAGATAAGAGCATGTTTCTTACACGAGTCAGTTAAACTGTTTATTGCATAATCACTTAAGCATACACACATACATATTACTCCAGTAATATGTTATTCTGATACTACAGGGTCTATATGCAAGTTATTTTATCTAAGTGTCGATATTCCTTTGAGGGAGTTATCGTAATGTCCGATGTCTGAATTAATTAAATTCAAAACTGGTTCTGACTACGACTTGAGCAAAAGCCGCTGTCAATGCAAAACATTTAGGGCAAGGGAGCACGATAAAGGCTACATATGCGCCTTAAATCATGGTGGAATATTACAAAGCGCATTTCTTTGTAACTGAGACACAGAGCGTTAGCAAACCCATTACTAATTACATCTGGGAGCTCCCTGCGTCTCAGTAAACGGGATCACTTTAGTACCGTCACATGCCTGGGTCTGACCTAGATTTTGGCTGCCGTAGAGATTTGTCAAGCGCTCTTATTTGCACTGACATGTTTGCCTGAACAGATCAGATGCGACGATTATTGGACCGGTTTGAGTTAACTGATTCCATTATGAATTGATTTCAGCGAAGTACCTATAACCGTGCGATAGGCACTTTAATACGTAATCCCTTCTGTAACTGCCTTGATGCTGTACGAAAAATGATAAAGATAGGTTCTAGCCCTGTGGGGTTCTTCTCAGGCAACATAATAGACTAAAACCACGCTATTAAGCATCGAATAATAGCAATCCTTATATCGCTCTTGGTACGATTTGAGCATGGTATGAAATAGAAACGGTCGATTAGCGAATGTAAAATTCACATTCGAGGTATTTAGTAGGGGAAGCAGAATATGAAATGGTAATACCTCACATTATTATTAGTTAGGGAACGTCACAATCACGGGTTGCATAACAATAATCAAGTTTGAAGTGACCTGTGCCCATAAAAAACGGACAGCTTAGACCTTTGAATAATCCTGTTTGTGGAATATGTTAATACCAGTAGATTGAATCGACCATTTCCCGGTGACCCGGAAGTAGATCTTTCCGTGCCCCGTCTTGTTGCTACCCGCAACAAGCTTTTCGTTAGCGACGCTGCATGAACAGTTTATAGCGTACCGTAAATTATGTTTTGAATCTGTTTTTTTCCGAATAATTTACGATCACATTGAACCAGAATGCCCACGAAAACATTGCTGCTGGGGTAGGTGCCACTCAGACAGCCAATATAGAGATCGTGAAAGAATTCCTCTTCCAAAGCCACGCTCCAATCCAAAGAAATGCAGCGAATGGGCCAGGCCCTGGCATGTGGACGGGTAGCCGTGCAAGACGTCTAATAGTTATATATATTTATATTACCGTCGTGCGCGGCTAGTGAACGGGAAACTTATGGGCAAGAGAAGGTCAATGAGGGCACCTATATCTGTACAAAGCATTTCATCGGGGGAATCGGTCCAACAATTGAGCATCCTAACCTAATTATGGTAATTGCAGGATATTATGGCGCTTCACAAATATCATGCCCAAGTAACCAAACTTTCCAGTGGATGCTACATTGATTCATTCAACCACACACGCGACATTATATGGCCCTCACATCATTTGAAAGTCTATGATCGTTCCATGGGTTACTTATACAATGCATTTATTGGAATTCGCTTGACATTAGATTACCTTTTATGACTCGATTCTGAAAATGAGCTCCAATCGTCTATTTTTATAACAAAGGATACTGCCATAGATACATCACTGACAACTACAATGCGATACTGTTGTCATGGATTGTTACTGCGATTAGTGGTTGGATCTGTTGTGAAACATAACTAACGGCTATTGGGTGGCTTGAAGCGGCAAGCAGCATACACAGAGAATATATATATATATATATATATAAATGCTACATGTTGCATTATGTATTTGATATTATGATTGGTCCTTTATGCAGATATGGGTGTCTTATCATAAACAGCCTTGGTGCTAGGTTGCAGGAAGCCGCGATAGCAATGTTGACAGTAATATTCATCCAGGTGAGTAATACATAGACAATCATAAAGGTTAGATGTTTCCTTGTATTTAATCAAACGATATAGGCCGTACGTTCGGTTGCTAGTCTACGTTTGCACGAATGCTTTTCTTGTTTGATGATATCGCAAGTAATTTTCAAGTTACTGGGTATTGCGTAAAGTGTATAAGAATTATATTATAAATAATCATTTGAATTAAATTTTAGTCAATTCTTGGACCAGCAACTCATTTCGGTGAGTGTGCGCCAAATACCCTGCATACTTATTATTGATAAGTTTATTTGTTGATGATAATGATAGCATCATAATAATTATTACCTCCTGTCCATAGTGCAATAGTCATGTGAGACGGTGAAACACCGGAACGGGTTTTGGGTAATGTGTTAATAGTCAGTCGGCTATTAAAATAAATGGCAGAGGGTTGTGCAATCTTTGTAGATTCAATCAAATTATGACACTCAATGGCTAAACAATTATATCATACCATGCCACTCGTCGGGCAAAGGGCTAGATCGCGGCTTGGATTATTCATGTAAACGGGACATGCCCAAACTTCACAACCGCACCAATACCGATTATTTGGAAACTATAACTGTAATTTTCCGAATGGCGACAGACGTAAAACGAAAGAAATTTTATTAGGAAGTAGATAATACATTTTATCTTCATTCGCTGATTTAAACGGAGCTGAACAATTTTTAAGGTCAGTACAGTCGTGCTAATGGGCCCTACGAGCACAATATGTTGTTTTGATTGTTAGTCGTATCATTTTGAAGTTGCAATGGTGTTTATCACAAACTGAGACGAATCAACCACTAGTTAAATATACATAAATACATATGTTACGTTATTTTAAGATTTACAAGTTACGCGCTATCATTTGTTCAATCGAATCGATTATTTCTATACCGATATACGTAGTTTGAAAGACATTATGGCGCGTATCGCTTATTTCCTTTCTTACATATAAACTTTATACCTCTTAATAACTATAAATATACTGATTATAACCGCCTTAAGTAGTTGTAACTATAATTATATATCTAGACTAAATGCCTGCAAGGTACCAAGCGTTCAAGTGGGCGAAACTTTAAAACTTATACATCACATTGGTCGTATTTGCTTGCATGTGTTGCTACTGATAATAGATTCTTGCTTGTACGTGGTCGCTCTACATGCAAACAATCCGCAACCAGCCTGTATTTATGTATATATTGTAAAATTCCACATTGTATACAATCAACTCAAGCGGAATGGCATATATCGGTGACTGAGGTGTGCTGTTCAGATAAGAGCATGTTTCTTACACGAGTCAGTTAAACTGTTTATTGCATAATCACTTAAGCATACACACATACATATTACTCCAGTAATATGTTATTCTGATACTACAGGGTCTATATGCAAGTTATTTTATCTAAGTGTCGATATTCCTTTGAGGGAGTTATCGTAATGTCCGATGTCTGAATTAATTAAATTCAAAACTGGTTCTGACTACGACTTGAGCAAAAGCCGCTGTCAATGCAAAACATTTAGGGCAAGGGAGCACGATAAAGGCTACATATGCGCCTTAAATCATGGTGGAATATTACAAAGCGCATTTCTTTGTAACTGAGACACAGAGCGTTAGCAAACCCATTACTAATTACATCTGGGAGCTCCCTGCGTCTCAGTAAACGGGATCACTTTAGTACCGTCACATGCCTGGGTCTGACCTAGATTTTGGCTGCCGTAGAGATTTGTCAAGCGCTCTTATTTGCACTGACATGTTTGCCTGAACAGATCAGATGCGACGATTATTGGACCGGTTTGAGTTAACTGATTCCATTATGAATTGATTTCAGCGAAGTACCTATAACCGTGCGATAGGCACTTTAATACGTAATCCCTTCTGTAACTGCCTTGATGCTGTACGAAAAATGATAAAGATAGGTTCTAGCCCTGTGGGGTTCTTCTCAGGCAACATAATAGACTAAAACCACGCTATTAAGCATCGAATAATAGCAATCCTTATATCGCTCTTGGTACGATTTGAGCATGGTATGAAATAGAAACGGTCGATTAGCGAATGTAAAATTCACATTCGAGGTATTTAGTAGGGGAAGCAGAATATGAAATGGTAATACCTCACATTATTATTAGTTAGGGAACGTCACAATCACGGGTTGCATAACAATAATCAAGTTTGAAGTGACCTGTGCCCATAAAAACGGACAGCTTAGACCTTTGAATAATCCTGTTTGTGGAATATGTTAATACCAGTAGATTGAATCGACCATTTCCCGGTGACCCGGAAGTAGATCTTTCCGTGCCCCGTCTTGTTGCTACCCGCAACAAGCTTTTCGTTAGCGACGCTGCATGAACAGTTTATAGCGTACCGTAAATTATGTTTTGAATCTGTTTTTTCCGAATAATTTACGATCACATTGAACCAGAATGCCCACGAAACATTGCTGCTGGGGTAGGTGCCACTCAGACAGCCAATATAGAGATCGTGAAAGAATTCCTCTTCCAAAGCCACGCTCCAATCCAAAGAAATGCAACGAATGGGCCAGGCCCTGGCATGTGGACGGGTAGCCGTGCAAGACGTCTAATAGTTATATATTTATATTACCGTCGTGCGCGGCTAGTGAACGGGAAACTTATGGGCAAGAGAAGGTCAATGAGGGCACCTATATCTGTACAAAGCATTTCATCGGGGGAATCGGTCCAACAATTGAGCATCCTAACCTAATAGCTGTTACTTCCCAATCGGAATTTCAGCGCTTCATGCGAATAAACAAAGACCCGCTCCTAAAGAACACATCCTGTGTTAACCCCCCCCCCCCACCCCTGCCAAAGCAGCAAAAACCTGGTGTGCGTAGCAAGTAGCAAGTAACCATACTCTCAAGACTCAAATATATCTTTGTGTTAAAAGCATGATTCAAGTTAAGAAAAAAATAGTTTGTATCCATTTGTTGAAGACCAGTTTATATTTTCTCCACAATATAACAAGACAGTTCCTTGCCAACTCTGCAAAACACTGATTAATTTTACGATAAAGAATAATTAACACACTTCCATTGCATTTAACCGAGGGCCATTTATTTATAAACAGAATGGCTATTATGAACGAGAACATGAAAAGAAATATTATGAATTACAACAATCTATACTTCACAACATTAGTGCACAGAAAATATAAGAGAACTATTCGTGTGCCATTTATGGAAAGAGAAATGATAAAAGAAAAATGCGACACACAATTTCTGCTAACTTTTCTTCATCAAAGGGTACACCGATAATGTGGAAGCCTTCAACTGTTTACACTACAAAGTCACAATTCTGTGCACCACAAATTCCCATCTGTCTCTGCACTTGAGTGTAATAAGCACTGTTGTGCTTGAGGTGGAGAAGATGTGCATCTTTCAATTAACCGTAGTGCATAAAGAACGGGAACATATCTCTCTTTCTTAGAAACCAATCGAGAGCTGGAGTGGTTACGGGTAAATTGTCTCCATTATTTTAGAAATGATCACAGACGGGTCAGTGTCTGGTTTGTTCATGATGTTTGGAACACAGAGGCTGTGATTCGTCCTAGCCTCATTGCATGCCAGGCTGAGTTATCGGCTTGCCCTTTAGTACCTGAATCAATAAGTTCAATATCAGCAGGGGCGTATTTGACAAATCAGACAAAATCATCTGCAGTGCAGGCATCTGTGGCAGCTCCCAGTATGGCTTGAGCAGACTGTATGATGTGCCCGCCAAACTCCTTTGCTCTATCCAGCACACCCAGGAGAGGCATGTTGGCTCTGGCTCTGGCGACTTACATGAAGGTTGAATTGGGTCTTTCGAGTAGTTCAACAGAAAAAATCAATAAAGTGACTTCATTCTGTTTGCATACCCCAATTGTCTATCTTGTACAATCAATTCTATAAATATTACACTTAATTCAGCTTCATTTTAGCATATGTGCAGTAAACTGAAGCATTTCCATACCTACCTGATTTTGTGTGCCAGGCCCTGTGGCTGGTCCTCTAAGGTGGGCAACCTGTCACTTCACAAGGGTCAAAGGCATCAACTTGTTTACCAAGTGGTGACTCTAGTGTGGTTCTATACCTAGAACAGATACAAAAATTACTCATGGGATTAATAATCCTAACCGACAACTTTAGCCTGGGATAAATACAGCTAATGTTATCTCATATTAACCAAAATAATTGTCTCACCTCGCACTTCTAATTGCCATATTCTGTACTGGCACAGGACAGTCATGCTGTCTTGTCTCTTGAACGTCTCCGCCTGGTCATATGGCCATCAGCAAAAAGTATATAGTCTTCGAAAGACTTTAGCTCTTCATTTTTCTTTTTGTCGAAGTCAGGATCAAAGGGAAAGTTAAGTCCAAGTTTAACTCGATCTTGACATCGGTAACGTCGTTGTAACCTCTATATCATTCCAAAAACTCCGCAGTTGTTCGACTTTCCAACGCGTTGTTGTCAACATTAACCCCTTTGTTTGTACCGGGATCACGTGCCTGGTTACGCCAAGTGCGCTGTTGCGCATGCGTGCATGCGTAATTGGGGTTACCGGGACTATTCACGGATATTATACAAGCTACGAAACCATAGGACGCTGCTGCTAGTTATTAGCTTCAGATGATTGGAATAGCATCTCATGTCTATATTTGGTATTAGTATCTCGCAAATACCGCCTGAGGTGACATCGTCTGCCATCTTGAACCGTCTGTTATAAAGAACAAAGCAATAAAACATGTTGAAATGAAAACAGATAAAAGGCGCGCATTAAATAAAAGCTGCACTGTAAAAATGTCTTTCAAACCACTAAATATGAGTCTTTTACGCAATAAGAACAGTGTCTAGGCTTAGGCTAGCACTGTCCGCCAAAGGCTACAATTGGGACATTCGTGTAGTAAACAAGACGAGTGCAGGGCAGCAGTATTCTGCTGAAGCGACATGAACTAATTTGCTTCTCCTTGAAGCGTGTCAGGTGCGCAGTTAGTGGTGATTAGTAACAGAGCTCAGCCAATTTTCCACGCGTTGGCTAGGTACATATGTTGCTTCAACATAGTCCGAGCTGCCAGTCTGATTTTTCTTAGCGTTACAGATTCTTCGCGGCTCCAATGTATGCAGCATCAGGCTGTATAGCGATTCAGGGAAGCGGTTTCACGGACACTCGTCACCTCATTGAACAATATATACAATGTGACATTTTGTTTCTCTTACTAGTTGGATATCGATCAATCTAGCCAGAGACCCTCTTCAGGATGAATGTCGTGCTATAAGGTTGGGTGCAGGTGTACCTTGCTGGCTATCGGACACGTTTAACCCTGTGTTAATCTACAATTATCCTGTGATCGATGGATTTGACCTCAAACTAGTCATCATTAGGCAGCCGCTAATTATCTACAAATTACACAGCATGCTACTCCTCGGACGACAAGGTAAATACCCTATTGCTACTCATTCGCCAAACGTCCATTTGTTACCTCTGCAATCATCCAGGTACGCGGGCGCTTCCTCGTCACCCTGATCAAGGTCAATAAGAGGATCGTCGGGCGTAGTCAAATAGTACTTAGTAAGTAATTATCCAGTCTTCAGGTGTCCTCCACAGTGTTTTATACCTCTGTTTCTTGCGATAAGATTCAACTGAGTTTTGTCTGACGAGGCAATCCGCACTTCGCCATAAGTTTGATCCTTTCACTGTTAACTATTGCTACTAATGTTATGTTTCCGCTGGATGCGTCCTGCTTGGCAGTCGCAAATGGCTTGTAAATCTTGAGTAGCCCTGATGACTTTCAGTCTGGAGGTCATATACACCAATCATGACGAAAGTGCGATCAGCTCAGGGATTTGCATTACGTGGCTTCCTGGGACCTTCACCTGCACCTACTCCACGTGGATTAAGCCTCAAAGGAATGGTTTAAGTAAAACATTATATATAAGGCACTGGTTATCTACCCGGATGTAAGACTCAACATATTATACCACAGTACGGTAAGTAGCTGCAGAGGTGCTTGAAATCACCGCAGAATACAAGCAAGCGAGAAACGACGGCAGATTACTATGCAACTCATGTATTGATAGCGCACAAATAATAACTATTGCACTTTACAACTAAATACTAAACCCAAAGGGGCAATGTACCAGGGCATGTGAGATACAATCAATATTGATTAAATGTAGCATATAAATATTCTTCTATCAATGCGATGCCGGTAACGGGTTATTACAAGAATTATGCATACGATCTGCAATCGCTTATATGTTTATGGTTTATCTCATAAGTACTAATAATGAATTGTCTAAAATGTCCTGAAGTAAAGTGATGAGCCAGAACTAATTCACAATATGCTGAATGAATGGCACGCAACACGCTGCATACTTAACAGTAGCTGCAAAGTTAGACCCTACTCCAACATGTTATATTATCGGCCTGGCAATTTTTGATATCTGGTATAAGCCACGTCATCATTTGCATACATATGCGGTGGCAGCGCATATTGACGCTCCGGATGAAAGAGCTGCAGTGCAATATTCACTAATTTTATAGAAAGTACCAACGAAAAAGATCGATCCGGTTGCTTCAATGCTCTTTCGGTCGCGATCTAGGGAAAGCGCATGATGTGGATGAATGGTTATTAATTTCATTTGGGAAATCACGTAGTTGGGGTTTTCGAAATATACGAAATAAACAGTCACTAAAAATAAATGGTTATATGAAATAAATAGTCACTTATATCGCCTAATAATATTCAATTTCTTCCAATAGTCGTCTATTAATATAGTTTGAGCCGACGCATTATAGCCATACATGCACCAGCAAGTCCTTGCTATCATGCCAGGTCTGTATGTCAACCATTTTTAATAGCACTGAGCGGACTTCAAAATGCAGAAACAGTGATGTTACCCTTGAATTGAGATGTTGGTAAAATCATCAGATATGATTTCCAATTTAACTTAAGAAATGTATGTATGTGTAATACAAGGGACATATTGTAGTCATCAAAATGCGTGTAAAATTTATGTGCTATTTGGATATTATTTACACCTGATTCGTAAAGTTGCTCGTGCCATCCAAATAGAAATAAAGCGGTATAATGAAAACTGTTTTGTTCCTTTTAGGTCGCAAGCCAATCGCACTTATGACTAAGGCTTGATTTGATAACTATTGTTGAATCGGATCTGCAACATGACAATTGTTATTATGTAGATTAACATGTTTTCGAGCTACGGATCACCTTTCTTAAATGCACGCTTATAACTCCCTTTTTGCCGAGTATATTCAATCGTTGTGGTTGATTATTTGTTAACAAAACTAGAGAATCGACTTCTGCAGTACCACCTAAATTACTCATTCGGGTTATACGAGCTGACTTAAGCTCGCATATTGATTCCTTCATTTGGCAACGTTTGCATTGAATGAATTAGCGCATTAGAGTCAATTTACTCAGAAGGAAAATAATTTTAATATATATGCATGAATGATGATTTTACTTCATGAAGAGGATGCATTTGAAGTCTCATTGTATTACAGCGACAAAACACAGTTCCTTGCTGGTAGCGAATTCCCGAACGCATCCTTGAGTTGCAGCCGGCCAGTAAATCATGAACTTCATATGTGCGTTGTAGATTGCAAATGCTTACGAAATGCATGAGCTGCAATGGATGCGCTCATCTGGGAGATATCTACCCCGAAAGACCATCAATCGGTGACAGCTTAATAGAGACCACCAGGACCATTGCTGTTAAATTGTCTTTTGCTATGCGATGCTTCAAAGCCACTTGCGCTTCAAACCGCCCATTGCAACTAACTGGTTTATTGCCCGATTTGAAACTGCTCGCGCTTATCGCTAAAGGTTAAAAAAAAACAAATGCCATTATAGAAAAGCCATGAACAGATATAAATTCTCAAACATAGATAATGTCATCTTTGCAAGAATTGAATCAATCGAGTTTCTCACAGTTTAACTTTCTCGATATTTCCAACCACTCATTTAGCGATTATTGATAATGGTTTCAGCAAGATGCATTATAACGGATTTTGTTTTGGATTATATGCAGGAGCATATTGCTAATACATCGAGCAGAAAATTAATTTGCGTCATTACCTGACGTTTTGACACGACACCTTAATCATTCGTTCGCTAGTATTTCACCTTCACCATTTTCATTACTTCTAAATCTATGCGTAATGTACTGATATTGACCTCCACTCTAGTCAGTTAATAGGAGTGAATGCGTTATTACAAGATTATTTAATTATTTCATTTTAAAAGGTTGTCTTTTCAGTATGATCTTCAATAAAGGTCACAAATTGGTAATGCTTGACGTTTCGAATTCACTTTCAAATTTTTATTCATAACTAAACGAACTAAGCAGTACTGATACTTCATGTCTACCCCATCAGTTAGTTTCATAATGTATGAAATGGCATGGGTTGTTTTAACTTGATGCGTTGTATTGAATAATAAGCCGATAACATAGTTGTTGTCACCATACATATATCATGATGCAGTACAGAAGCATGTACTTGTGGATAGAGACACATCAACCACGATGGTATGGACCCTACATAGAATAATGCTTCGTGCGTAAGATCAACCTGCTGTACCATATTGACCCGGCTGTTAATCCGATACTATAGACTTTAGTTTGCTGACGTAATTCATTATAAAATATTTTATGAGTGTAAAGTGTTCTTACTACGTACCCTCAAGCTAAGTTAATAGCATATTTGTCCATACAAATATTGAGGTTGAAAAGTCCATGTTTACTTACCTTATGTATCTTATGCAAAGTATTTACAAATCAAATTATTCACATAAAATTGCGATGTTATTAAACTTTCCATATTATGATGCAAAACGGGCAAATGAAAAAGCCGCAATGTTAAATATTCGAGGTGCTTGTATGACACATATTGTATCATTCACCGACAAAAACCTTGTGGCCAAATTGGATGAAAGCTTTTTGGTAATACCTTGCATCTAGCTTTGAGCTATAATCGGTCATGTCTCATATGAAGCTGCAGCAGATTTTATTGTTTATATACACAATTCGCTTTCGGCTTTTTATTGCATACGCTAAGTTACATGTCTTCTATGGCAAAGGGTCGATAGAATATTTAGATCGTCCAATGAAACGTGATGAAATCCTATTATCAATGGTAGTTAGTGAGTAAGCGAGTTAATGCGTGATTGGATGAGAGTGAGTAGACGAGTGAATGAGTAAGTGAGTGAGTGAGTGAGTAAGTGAGCACGAGTGATAGTGAGTGAGTGAGTGAGTGAGTGAGTGAGTGAGTGAGTGAGTGAGTGAGTGAGTGAGTGAGTGAGTGAGTGAGTGAGTGAGTGAGTGAGTGAGTGAGTGAGAGAAGTGAGTGAGAGATGGGATTTGGGAGAATTAAAAATATCTGATGATTGATATTGCCTTCATTTGATTAAGTGTATGAACATGCTTCCAACTGCGACTGAAATAAAGTCATGGCGTCGTATCATAATTGACGTACTCTATCAATATATTCGTGGTTTTCAAAGCAAGTTGAGTTGAAAAAGCAAATAATGCCTAGTCAATTTTCGTCAAATTTTCTACTGCTATTGAAATAGTAAATATCAGTTCAATGGTCATAAAAGCAAGCTCAGATGTTGACCTATACAGTGCGAATCTAATCCGCAAATTTAATTTTTATCGGTTGCCTCATTTTTGGTTTGGAACGATTCAAAGTTAAAACAGGGCTGAAATCTGAGGTTATCGCGTCGTTTGTCCGTCATTATTGAACGTATCGTAAATTGGTTAACACTCAAAAGAAGTCCTTTTCAATCTTAATATATGGCTAAATATTCGTTGATGTACATAACCCAATGTTTTCTCACAAAGTGAGTTTGAAGTTCGACGGGTGTCACTTCTGCTGGCTTATCCACTGGCTTGTTAACAACAGCCGAGTTATCGCCCTGAACAAAGGCCACCTATGTTCACTGCTCTCCTCACGGCACGCGGTCTAGTATGGTACACGGCGGTGCCATTTTAATAAACTAAGTTTTTCCTTGATTCAGCCAAATCATCGTCAACATATCATGGCCCTGGAGAGCAGGATGTCTTTAATGAATTTGAATGCTTATAAAATCATCGATATATATGCGATGGTCATGACAATAGGTGGAATTTGCGCCGAAAATTTAATATCCATGATAACTTGGTTATTTATGGGCCGATTTAAAAAAATTTCAAATTTCCTGATACAGTTTGCCAAGTTCCCCTATGTCCCCTTGCCTTATTTGCTTAACGTTTGTTAGCTTTTCAATAATTGGGTTGTATGTCTCGCGATACATTTAATGGATGGTGTAATGGATATATTGACAAGGATTTGGCTGTTGTTTACGAACCAGTGAAGAGCCATCAGAAATGACACCCACTCCACATCAAGCTCACTTTGTGAGAATACTGTCGATACACAAGATATATAGTCATAGGTTTTGAATGGAATGGGCTAACTGTCCAAACTAGATGATGTTATTACTTGCTATTCATATCTAGTGCAAGCACTACTTATGTCATGCTGTTCGAGCGATGAGTCCACTTAAATAATTACAAACTGTGCAGTGTTTTTGCGGAGCGTTCGAGTGTCTTTCCCCATATCATCCGAGCGGGTATGCTTTTGAAATGGCACCTACACGAGATAATCAAGCACATGACTCTGTCTCCTAATATTGATAATCAGCATGAACCTATGTTATGTAAGGAATCTCTCTGGGACCTGTAAATATGATAGATATTCGCTTATTCCCCTATTCGGCTTCAACTGACTGTGATGAAGGGTGATTTTTCCTCTTTGGACGCCAGTGATTTTGAGACGGATATAAGTATTCCTGGTGCGTTTGTTGCTCCCTTGGATCCATCTACAGATACCAAATGGGAAGTAGGAGGGTCCGGGTATATATCGTATTTTCGTTCTTTGTTTATCAAAACCCAAAATCAAAAATGATCAACAGTACATAAACCGTATACCGTTGTCCACGTGTGACAGCAAACAAATGGATAAGACTGAACAGATTCGATGTTCGTTTTTCGTTTGTCAAAAGAAAAACTAGTGGTGGTGCAGTCGGTTATGTTTTTACTGATGCACGCGGCTGTATAGATATTATTGTTTCCAGACGTTTCGTCTCACCTACACCCCCCGGTCCACCATAGACAGACGAGCCGTGACCAATAAATAACTATAGCTTGGAAGCTTGGTATCCGGAACAACCCCTACTATATATATATATATATATATATATATATATATATATATATAGAGATATATATATATATATATATATCTATATATATAGAGAGAGAGAGAGAGAGAGAGAGAGAGATAGAGAGAGAGAGAGAGAGAGAGAGAGAGATCTAGATATAGAGATATATATATATATATATATATATATAGAGAGATATATATATATATATATATATAGATATATATATATATCTATATATCTCTCTCTCTCTATCAATATGCGTTTGTTTGCGTGCTAGTGTGTGTGTGACTCTCTCTATATATATGTATATATATGTATATATATATATATACTATATATATGTATATATATATATATATATATATATATATATATATATATATATATATCTATATATCATATGCATTTTTGCGTGCTAGTTTGTGTGTGTCTCTCTCTCTATATATAAATAATGCTATTTTATAATATATCGCAGTTATATATATATAGTAATATATATATATCTATATATTATATATGTGTGTGTGTGTGTGTGTGTATTTATATGTTATTTTCAATCTACTCGCAGTTGATGGTAGTAATTATTATACTGTTATCTATGTACTAGAGTGCGTGTGCGTCTTAGAGATAAGAGATCGTTTACACTGTTAAGGGGACATTTGGTTAAAAACGTGTTGAGATTTTCCGATAACATATGAGATATTCCATCCCGGTGAAACGTTATACTTCATATAACTTGCTCTCATGCCTAGGTGTCTCATCCCAGTATGAGCTGCAGATTTGTTACCAAATTAGTAATGACTATTTTAACAACCTACCTATAACTGAACAACATTTTGGGTGTTGATGAAGGCACGAGTATCAACCCAACCGGTCAACTCTCGCTGGTGCTTATCGAGAGCACTAACAGTCTGTGAGTTTTCTCATTAAAAAGCCTTGTATAAGTCAATGTCTGCCAACAATACCAGAGAGTCATAAATAACAATAGTTGTTTATGATCCCTGCTTCAATTGTGAGAAAAAGTATAAGAGAAAAGGAGGACTAACCGTTCACTTGAAGACGTGTAGATGTGGTAAGAAGGGAAATCATTGACATTGTAAAATGGTACGTAGACAGGCTGAGGCAGAGAGATGGGTTGCGGCTGAGACATTGCTTTCGGTGGATCCTTGGGTTGTGGTAAATACATGGGTTGCGATGTCGAGATGGGTTGTGATGGAATTTTGGATTGTGGGCAATGTTGGGCTGCAGTGAGTTGGGTGTTAGCAGAGAGACGGTTTGTGGTGGAGAATTAGTTTGTGGTAGAGAGATGGGACATATTGGAGACACGGGTTTTGGTTGCGAGATTGATTGAAACGGACCAATTTGTTGTAGAGAAGTCTTTGGTTGTGGTGGAGGGATGGATTGAGGTGGTCTGTTGGGCTTTGATTGAGACCCGAGTTGTTATAGCGTGATGGGTAGTGGTGGAGATATTGGTTGTGGTGGAGTGTTGGGTTGTGGCGGTGAGATGGTTTGTGATCGATAATTTGGTTGTGATGGAATATTTGTAGTGGTTATGGTAGGAAGTTGGGGTTTGTCGGAGAGGTAGATTGTGGTGGAAGGTAGGGTTTGCATTATTATATCAATATACGTCACGTTGGGCTACAATCTCTCGATAAAGAGGGATGAATATATTATAATCAGAGTCGGTCTTTAAATGCAAGTTTTATATACCTTTGTGAATATACTCAGATATGACCAATAAAGAATCACACAATCAATCTCATTCAGATTCACTGACGTTTCGGGACATTGCATAAAAGGAATTAGTTCTATAGTAAATGAGCAATAAATCGCCATACAAATATATTGAATGGTGTTTAGTTTCAGTTATTTCCTACGAAACAGTCGATGAGGTAAAAAAAATTACCACTATTTTGGGGATCATACCATCATCGGCACATCTTTCGAATGGAAGCCACTTACATTTGTTCACAATACCAGCCTCCACTTAACCATGTGGCGCGCTGGTCGCGAGATCAACAACACAAACGTGCGAGTCGGGTATCTGTGTATGATAATATATGTGTGCAGACCACAATCGGGTAGATAACAGCACAGAAAACCGAGGGTGCATTTCCAAAATTAGCGCCGTTACCAAACCGCGCCAAGCAGAGGTCATTTCAGGCGACAACCGCGGTATTGATTGGTCAAGCAAGGGTTGAACAAGGATTTTACAAACATATCTGATAAATGTCCGGACGCATAAGGGTTACTCGTAGTCTTGTTGTAGTATCTGGGGCGAGCAGTGTTATTGAATCCCTTGAATCTTGGACGTAGAACAATGTAGCACATTGATCGATGACGAATCATTAGCATTAGCTACGTCCTTAAAAAACGTCAATTGATACCTTTGAATCGGCTCCATTTCGTTCGGGAACTTACTGTTGTAAAATGGGATGGAGTTACTAAATAACAAAAGTCACCATGACGATATGGCAGCGGCTTAAGTACAATGTCTGAAATGTAGGATTGTAGAAACTGTAAAAAAGAAATAAATAAGGATATTTTAATATCTAAAAATGTGCTTACCTGGCAGTTTGGTTGGTATGATTAAATGTTTATCATGTTGGATAATATCCGAAGGCATAAGTGGCTGGTAAACATAGATAACTAATATGGTCGGTTGAATCAAAATGGCCAAAATGGTTGGTTTTACAAAGCGACCTACATTCTTGGTCAATAAGAATAGCCAAAATGGTTGGAAAAAGTATTTTGCCTTTTTGGTAAAAATTGTTTGGGCCATTATGCTATAATTAAGATAATTTGATTGAAGATTGCTCACGGAAGCCATACTCGGCAGATTTTAAAGATTTGGCATCCATTGAATCACATTATGTAACCTCTTGAATGCTACACAGGAAAATGAACTACAATGGTTGTCATTGACAACTATGCACAAAACGGTTGGAAATGTATATATATATATTATATATAGATGCATTTTACATATATCTATATATATATATATATATATATATATATATATATATATATATATATATATATATATATATATATATATATATATATATATATATGTATGTGCATTATATATATATATATGCATATATATATGTATGTATACATTATATATATATGATTATATATATATATATGTGTGTATTTTATATATATATATATATTTGAATTATATATACAGTTGATATAAATAAATACATGTATATTTACATATATATATTTATATATTTGAATTATAATATAGTTGATATAAATACACATATATATATACACATATATATATATATATATATATATATATATATATATATATATATATATATATATATATATATATATATATATATATATATATATATACATATATATATATATAAACGGTATTAAACGGTAATGTTGTTAACTTATCTGTAGAAAAATCGTGAATGTATTATTGCTCGGCTAAATACGGGTAATCGCAATATATATCCGATTGCGCATATGCCATTTTGTAATGCAGAGTACGCGGAAGCTGGTGGGAGTGATGAAAACCCTAAGTCAGTGTCAACCAAACGCGACGGCATAACATATCAATTGTAATGAATAATATACTAAGGTTACGGCCGTGCTGATATTATCCTAGCAATCTACTATGAGAGTGTCCCAACTGTCCCATCCGAATATATCTTTTTGGCGATTTTTGAACTCCTAACCAGACCGGGCCATTGTTTCGCTGATAGCAACATGCCATTTGTGAAAGACTGCTGCATTGTAGGACTTGAATCCGTTGATAGTTGCGTACATGTGAGCGTTTATACTCAGCTTAGTGTCGATGTATGTCAATACCCAATCGGAATAAGCGGTAAGTCGCGTGGTAGCAAATGAATGCATACTAGAGTCGGATGTGTTAATTATGGAATGATTGATGATGTTTAATGGTGTATATATGAGGAAGATGACTGTTGCCTACCAGTTTGTAACAATTACATTAATGAGGACACAGATAAGCGAAGAGACGCGTGGTATTAGTTTTATTCGCGTGTCCCATGAATTATTGCAGGAGTGAAAATGTAACTGGAGTGTCGGTTGTAGTGACGTGATGAGTATCTCTACTCTGATTCTGGAAGGCATTTGATTCCCCTGTTTATGCATCAACATTTCACATATAAATGTACGGTCCAGTCTCTATGCCCTCATCTGCCACAAGGCCGATTGTCAGAATTCAATGACGACACGTGTTGACATAGAATTGATGATAGGTAGATCCAATTTTGTGTTGTGCCTTGTTAACATCATAAGCTTAATATGTGGTGTTTTTCGTGACGTAACTGGATAGATTGCGTTGCAGATGAAGTCATTTGATATATAAATCCTAGATGAAGACAAAGGCTACTTCATCTACAAGTCACTCACTACCTGCCAGTCAACCGTATTCGGCCTACAAGAATCTTCTAGCCACACAATGTGGTTTTCATTTGTGTCCCGAATTAAAGCCAGTCTAACAGTAGACATATATCTCGACATATTGATCCCTGCACCGTATAGGTGTATCATTGTCTTTATAAGGTTTATTGCGATGTTGTGTCAGGTACAAAGGTTCATTTTCATCTTGATGATTATCAGAACCGATGGCTTGTTGTTGGTATTGGACTTCATCAAGTGATCGTCCCAGCTCTACGACCGTTTGTTGCGAATTCCATAGAACAAATCTACGACCCTAAAAAACAAAGCCTGAAACAGCAAACATATACAAAACATCTAGACCGTTATCCCGCTGGGAAGAAGAGACGTTGGCTGAAATATCAAAATATCAACAACAACGTGCTATTAAAGGCAAATACCCCGAACAGCACTACAACTACCAGATATCTGCTGCTGTAGACTTTGCGAGACTGTTTTTTTAGCCTCGCATGGCCAAGTTTACAGCATTCGATGACACATGTGATGCATCAGCGGTTCTTAACCTCATCGCACGCGTACAACGCGTTCATGCTATTCCCGCTCATGACCTAAGAAAAATTCGAAACGATTGGGCTCATTGTAATATGACAACCTGGGATGACTTTGAATTCCTACATGCGTTTCAAATCATGAACCAGTTGATACACGGATTGCAATTAAGAGATGTGCTGCACCACCTCACTGAGTGGGAAATAAACGGTGCGGTCGTGAAAGCTTCTTTGGTCTTTAAATAGTAATTGTTGCTTTTCATGCGTATCGGAGATGTTTGGTTCTCTAAGACATCAAACAAAATATGGAAGCTTTAACGACATTTCTTTTATATTTGTTCGAGTTAAGACTGGACATTATTCATTTAAATGTCTCATGGGTGTGCGCCTAGATGATTGGATGGTTTGTTCTACCTCGTTTTGCAGGCTACAATCTCTTCACCAATACAGATGTTAATGAGCAGCTAACGAAAAGTTTGCAAGAAGGCGTCACATAGCTGAAGATGCATTTCGCCAATAAAGGAGAGATTCGAAAAGAACTGTATTACATGGACCAGGAATTGAAAATGTCCATAGCAGCACTTATAGATAATATTTCCGAGAATTCCATGAAAATCAAGGACCTTAACGGCAGGTAAATTCTTTAGAAGTTCTCACCACTCACCATAGACAGCAAGTTTCAAACTACAGTAGCATAATGAAAAGTATGAAGATGCGATTCGATGAACATGGGCGGAATTTAAGTATCTTGAATGACAATGTTACCAAACGGCTAGGACCCCAGCATAGCGATACACCCGACAGAGCTTCATTTGGAACACCAGATAGAAACCGCTTCTTTGTAGGAAGGATACCCGAATTGCAATCTATGTGTGACCATCTGCACCAAAACAGTTGTAGTTTCAGGAAATGGCCATCTGTGGCCTAGGAGGTTGTGGCAAAACAAGTTTGGCCATCGAATACGCTTGGCTGTCACAAAACATGTATCCAGCAGGTGTACTGTGGATATCCGCAGAGAGTAACGAGTCGTTGCTGAACTCTTTGGTTGGCATTGCGATTGAAGCTGGTCTCTATCATGATGAATTCGGTTTGAATACCAATACGGTCTTGGATAAATGTTGCAACTGGTTGAAAACATTAAAGCAGTCATGGCTAATGGTGGTAGATAATGCAGATGTTGAAAAATTGTCTAATACTGCCTTGAAACTGTTGAAGGGGCCATGGAGGAGGTCTAGTATGGGACATATCGTTGTCACAAGTCGGCAGGAATCCAGAGACACCAGTGATCTTCTTGCAATATCGGAAGAAACCTGCTTAACGTTGGCCTGTCTTTCTGTTGAGGATAGTGCCTACTTTCTTACTCGTCGGACCGATTCTTCCCTTTGCGAAGACACAGTTAGCTTATCTAAGGTCCTAGGTGGTTTACCACTAGCTCTAGAACAGGCTGCATTGTATATAAAAGCGACCGAGTGTGGAATGGAAGAATATCTAGATCTTTATAGCCACGAGAAACTACTTGTTTTAGAGGAGCTGCAATCGTCGCCAAATGTAATATCTGAAGATCGTCTTTCAGTCCACACCACGTGGAATATAAACACTGCCTACATTGATACACAGGCAAATAAAGTGGGTTTGAAGGACACCGCTTCATTGACATTGAGAGTCTGTTCATTCATGAACCCAGATGGCATTCTCATCTGTGTTATAAATGCTGGATGTCCCCAAATTTACAGCACAACCTGTGCTTCTAATTTGAACAAGAAAATGTCTGCCAAGAAGATTGTCAACGTGTTGAGTAAGTTTTCTTTGTTTGAGAAGCAGAAATCAACTGAATTAATCCTTACTGTCCACAGGATGGTACAAGAGGTCATTCAGCACCGGGTGAAAAGCAAAGGGAGTGACAATTGGCGGTTCCACTTGCAATGTGGTCAACGGATGCTACATCAAAGCTTTAAAAACAACCCACGTCCAAATGATGTGCTATCAGGACATTATACGACTCATGGATGTGGCATATTAAATATTTGGAGTCTAGTTGCACAGTGCGCAACATCCCTGAAAAATCATATAGAACGATACACAAGAGAGACTGGAGACAAAAGCATTTTCAAAAGTATGGAATATGCGGCTATCCTGTACGAAGTGTCAATATGGCAGAGTCTGAATCTTAATCAAGCTGACGCGTTTCTGACACAATCAATGAAAAATGAAATATTGGCCAATGTTGACAAAAGTGACGATCAAGAAATGAAAGCTTTGAATGCAATTCGTATTCCAGTCATGGCTAGCGAACAGCAGCCTCTTCGGAGGCTGTGTACACCTTTATCTGTATGGCAAGATGATTTACCTCAGAACATTCAATCTGTAGATGTTGATACATGGAGAAAATTAGGAAACGAAGCATTTCACCAGCAACAGTACGTTAAGGCCATCCATCTATACACCCCAATAATTATTGTCTTGGAATCCATAGAACAACCGGACGCTAAGGTATTCACAAACCGAAGCCATGCCTTCTTCTTGAGTAAGAATTTTGCCTGTGCATTGACTGATGCCACTAAAGCCATTAAACTTGATCCATCATTTTGGAAGGGATATTGTTGGAGGTCTAATGCCATCGCTGAGTTGCTCAGGGAAAACCCCGAATCAGAAGAGCATACCTTCTTGCAGGGATTAAGTTCAGCGTCTGTTGTATCTTATATGCACCCCGAATTCCGACGTTATTCTAGGACGCGGCTGTACTACCCTTTCTTGCATTTCCATATTGTATCAGACACAACATCTCTGGTGGATTTGTTGGAGGGAAATTATGAGTTAAAAGCTTGGATGCCTATTCTATTGAAGGCAAATACATACCGAAATTCAGGCGCGCACCACGTCCGGAAGATGTCTCGTTGGCATCGAAGAAGGCGTTTGTTGTGCAGTTTTCGGAAGTTTGGACCGTGTGGTTCACATAGCAAATATTTGATTTCTGCATAGTACTGAAAGCGTTGTTATTACCTCTTGTGTCTGCAGCACGTTCTACAGGTGCACATTTTCTTGTGGTGAGCGCGCGTGCCAAATTTTCCTGATTGCAAAGGAGGCGAGAGATGTCAAAATGATTCTGACATAACTTGTGAACAGATTGCCACAGAGCGTGGTGAAAGGTGCCTCGATCAGAGTAAGCCGTTTGTTTCTGGTATCACTGGGTCTCCTGGAGCATTGGTGATTGAGGGTGGCAGGGCTACCTTTGAAACTTGTTCGATCATTGCATGTGGCGTTGGAGGGTTTCTTGTGCAAGGTAAAAATTCTACCGCTACTGTTGTTGATTGCGTAGTTTCACAAAATAGGGGAATGGGTCTGGAGGCTAGAGAAGATGGAGTCCTTAATGCGCTTGACAATACTGTGTCTAAGAACAATACGCATGGAATTACAATTGCGCCTTATGCTGGAAGGTGTGTACTAAAATATAATCGCATTCTTGGTAACAATCTGGAAGGTATACTCTCCTGGCAATCTGATTTTGAGTGCACGTCGAATATAATAAGACGGAATGGCAGATGCGGGTTATCTATTGACGGGGGACATGGCATTCTATCGGAAAAAAAGATTAGCAAGAATTGGACCTGGGGCATTTTAGTCAAATCGCGATCATCAGTTATGATCACTGGTAGTGAGATCTTCGGTAACTCTTGTGGAGTCATTCGCTAAGGTATCAACTATTCAGCAAGCTGTTTTGTGAATCAGAATATCATTTACCGCAACGGAGGTCCTGCATTTCATTTAGAAAGACAGTTACCTAGTTCAGCAAAATCATTTTTCAAGAAGGGATCTGTTTCGAAAACCGTTACAATTGATGAATGCGATATCTCTGATGAATATAAACATTTCCTTGGTGTTCCAAATAATGAGTTGGCGCTCTACGCAAAGAGCCAATAGTCTCCGGTTCTAACACCGTTGAACAAAACGATCAACTCGAAGTTCATCCTCACAGAGAGCGATCACCTCTATTTCCAGAGTATTCATATTGCGGAAAGCGAAACACACCATTGCCGAAATGTGGACGCTGTGGCAAAGTCAGTTACTGTGGGAAAGAATGTCAGCTCAGCCATTATGGCAATCACAAAATATTGTGCCGTATGCAAGGAAAGTATTCCATAACTATCGATATTCCAAGAAACAAGGATAACTTGAACCAGACTGGATATTTACGTTTTTTCCATCATCAACTGAAAGGAATTGGAAAAGGTAGTCTTCCTACCAGGAAAAGCAAGCGGAAATTCCTTGTCAAGATCCAGGATATGGAATATGTGGGTTTCAGTGCCAACAACAAACTGACGCTGTATGATCAAACCACAAAACTGGATTTCCAGTTTGTGGAACCAAGACTGGCCCATATAATCCGCGAATATGGTATTTTAAGTGCTAATCAATTGACTAGCAAGAAAATATATGGTTATGCCTGTTTTTCAAATGGTGGGAGATCCTTGTGTATTGACACGGAGCAGCTTGCCCCCATACAGGAGTGGTAAACAGGTTTTACCGTGAATGTTATGTGGAAGTTAACTGAGCTTCTGGATGAACGTAGATTTAAAACGTGTTGCCATTATGATTTTTTGGGCATGTTTGTTATGTGTAATCGGTTTTTTCTAATCAACACACTGATTTCATCTTTTGTGTATTTGATGCGTAATAAAAGAGTAACCGTCCCAAGATACGAAGTAATTATTTGCAATATTATGCTATACTGGCGCTGTATTATTCTATAGCAACTAAGAGATTCGTTTCTACTGTACTGTTTATGAGTTATAAATGTACAATTGTAACAGTCGTCGTTGTGTTCTCATTATCCTGATAGCACTGTTGTAAATGAGTAGAGCGCTGAAATTGGTCAACAATTGTGTGACAAGTCAGCAAATAAGGTCGATAGGGATTTAAATTGCTTAGGCATGTGGTTGTCTTTGTGTTGACTTCCCAGGTGATTATTTAATTTCCGTATTGTTACCTCTCACTTACTTGTAATGTTTACGATTTTAATACAAATCTCAATAATCATGTACTTACGATAATTTGCATATATACTGTTTACTCATCCTGGTAATCACACTGGATGCTTGTTATACGGAATTAACATAGATCAGATGATTACTCTCACAAACAGCTCAGGTGAAACCAATTATCAGCCCGCACTATAATAAAACAATTTTCGTTGAAAATACTGTTCCAGATAATTTTTGTGTAGTGGTACATTGTGTTCTAATATTTCATTTTTGACTAGTGCAGTGAGACACTCTGGCAATTTGTGAATCAAGAAAATTGGTATTCATATAATAAGACATATAATATATACATTGGGTATTCTGATCCTGTATTTAATGTGGTTTGAAATTTTACGCAGGGCGCAGAATTTTATGAATAACATGAAAGGTCCACATCCGACCTTCATTTATGTATATAGCCAGATGAATAGATATCTCGCTTGTAAAAAGGAAAAATATTTGCACTGTTACATCAATGGTTCAAATACATATGGGCGTGAAATGCATCAATAATGGCAAATTTGGGGTTATGATATTGGCCATACGATGGAACACCAAGGCATCATAATGAGTCAGTCTGTGATTTCGAACCCTTTTTATGCTCATAGCGGCTTAATTTGTGACGCTTAAGGCTTGCATTTGCATGGGCTCCCAGTTCCTTTGAGAAGCATAATTTATTTTTATATTTTTTATCTACTGATCAGTAAGTTAAAAAGGATCAAAAATCTTCAAACCATTATAAGAGAAATAGCAAAGTTTGTTTAGCCGAAGATGTAGTTATCCGGATGTTTGCTTATCATAATAGATTATCTACCATGCAAATTAGGCAACGTGCTGTTGCCGCTGCTGTTGATGACGACGACGTCGATAATGATAAGAATAGAATTGATTACGTAATTATACGCAATATATGGAATGCGCTCATGTCGCGCGGGCGAGAGTAGCAGCAACGTTACATCGATACGTTAGCAAACAGGTGACTTTCTATATCAGAAAGGTTCTTGTTGACAAACTCTTTCTCGTCGCAACGTCAAATGGAATAATATGATAGTCTGGCTGACTGTTAATTCGGGAATTAAAATGCTTATCAATCATTAGTTAGAGAACAATAAGCAGAACTGACAATCGTTAGAAGCCACTAAGGGGTGCGCAACCCTAATGTACAGCACTGTTAAGAAATCACATCGATTCCCTGTAACCTGCAAGCGATGTGCGCCCGAATGAATTGTTCTATCTGCATCATAAAATTGGCAGATGTATGTAAGTGAAATGAGATTGAATATGTCACAGAGTAAGTAATAATGGTGATATCTCTTATCTATAGATGTTCATCAGATGTTATCTACACTGATATGCACTTGTCAGGATATTGAAGCTAAACCATGTACAACAGTAGTGCTGTCAGCTGATGCCGAGAGAAGGTGGAAATAACGATGTGTAACCAATAACAGGCAAACTTAAGTGGCCTTTCGACAATGTGAGAGGTGGTTAAATCGAGACAATACCTTGAAAGTGTATAAGGTCAGCGCACAGTAGACAACCATGCTTGCATAAGGTACATGAAGTTTTACATGAGGTGTCCTTGTGCGATTAGCTTGCCGTTCAGTCCCTATCTGTGCCCCAGTGTAACCCGCTGTCTTCAATCGCTTTTTGAGGGTATGGTGGGTTCAAATTATGTAGCCACAGAGTTAAGGCATATTAATAAGAGGTATGGGGGATGGTGAAAGGCATAGTCCATGCCCATAACGTATCCACTGATATTAATTTTTGTGTGTGAAAACATTGTATATATTCAAGCTATAAAAGTAAACCCTGTTTATCCGTTTATCACGGACACACAGTCGATTTACAAGGCTTAGAGACTGTCAATGGCTACACTGTGGTCATATAAGCATCCCCTCTACAGCACAACCCTCGCTCCATAGTTATGCTTATATTTAGTATACAAACGGCACAATAGTTCAAAATAATATATATGCGTCTGGTACATATTATTGAGTGAATGTTCGGAAGTATTTTAAATTGCGTTTTATAGCAATCGTAATATTGCTGTGTAAGATTTAATTTATTCACATATTTCATCATATGATTTTAGTTGTGTTTCAGTGCGTTTAACAAGACATTACCGCGATGGACGATGGAATATTAAATTATAATGCCATTTTTGTTATCTTTGGCCAGTTGCGTTGCTTATTGTATTAGCCTTAAAGTGCCTATCGCACGGTTATAGGTACTTCGCTGACAACAATTCATAATGTGATCAATAAACTCAAACCGGTCCAATAGCCATCGCATCTTATCAGTGAAGCCCAAAATTTGATAAAATGTCAGTTCAAATAAGCACGCCCGACAAAACGTTGCGCAGCCATTATCTAGGTCAATCATGCGTGTGACGTCAGGTAAAAGAGGCCGTTCTCAGAGACGCAGGGAGTTCCCCGTTGTTTACATTGTCTCTCGTTTTGGGGATTTTGGATCGTTTACAGCCATCTTGTGACCGCCTGAACACGATGTTTAATCGTTGTTGTGTTTGGGGCTGCTCGCGTACCAGTCGGAACGGCGTGAGCTTGTTCAGGTTAGCTGGAAAGGACGATTGGCAAAAAACAATGGATTGGCCAGGTACTACGATTGTGAGACAAATGGCCGGGCCCGGGAAAGTTCTCGTTTGTGTGCTTGGTTCATTTCACCGAGGAATGTTTTGAGCAGGCACCGAAAGGTATAGAATAGCTTGGCTAGATACCACGGTATTATCGGGTTTTGAAGCAAGATGCTGTGCCTACTTTTTTTTGCGACGGCCGCTGCTGTCAAGCAAGCAAGATTGGATGGTGAGGCAAGTGAACCCCTCCCACCCCAGCCCAAGAAAAGCAACCTGCCTTTATCAAAAGAGAGAAGCAGGTGAGACTCGATGACTTTCTTGTTGCATTAATATTTATTAAATAGGTACAATATATTTCGATCATGCAATGAATTCATGGATCTATATAAATATGATAATTCTGAAGATTGATTTAGCTGATGCTTTCTATGAAAAAAGGAGTGGGTGTGGCCACTAAACAACTTTCATGCATGTAATGTTGAATAGACATGATGTGTTGGTTTGTTTTGTGCATAAATTCTATCCCAATTGATTAGTTAATTTTTGGGTATACAGATTTTGGAAGCAGCTGTGGCTGAAAATATCACTGGATGTTCAAGGGGCGCCTGTCAGATAGCTGAACCTCAACCAATTCCTAGCAACAAAGGCAATATTTGATGAATATGATATACTGATATATGAAATGTTAAACTATTGGGAAATAAGGTAATAAGCGACAGTCTGGTGTGGAAGCTGTGATTTGATTCCTGTTATGTTTCAGAATATGTCAATTGCCTGATGGCTGAGTTATTGCTAGTTTGCTATGAGCCAACCATGCCCAAGACACAAGCACCACCTCCAATGTGTGCAAATGCGGTGTGACCAGATCCATGACACACCAGAGTAGGTTCCGCATGAATCGAGACAAGTACTAAATAAGTTGATTGTAGTGGAATCCCTCATAGTCTATTGCTGGGAAGTTATTTCGTATAGTTGTAATAGCGCAGGCTGGTAACGGAACTCTTATCTTTTGTCCAAGATGTCCCAAGCACCAGCAAACAAACTGCCTGTATGCAGTATGCCTGTAAAACAACCATTTGACATTGCTGATTTATCCATGCTCAAATATTTGTTGTCATACCAGTATCATTAAGTATAATGTAATAGTAAATAATGTCTGCTAGCTTTCCTACAGATTTATGTGTAAATAATGGAAAACATTGTAACCTTTGTACATCATTAATTGACATGTGCCCGTGCTGTTGTTTGTAGGGGAAATATCCCACTTGCAAGGCCCAAGGTTTCAAACAGATTGGGCTGAAACCAGGATGCTGGGTTATGCAACCAATGGAAATGGGGCTGTTCTCTGTTGGGGTCATGACTCTCTCCACACAGCACACATATTCTTCCACCTCTGCCATTGGTTGACAGTAGCTAAACAAGCACCTGTAACATGATGCAATGATGAGGATAACAGTATTTGTAATAAAGGTTGACATATTGTATGGCAAATATGGTTTAGCTTCTGCATTCATAGAAACTCTGATGTAACACTGACCACAATGATAATATAATACCATAATCTTCACTTCCTAAAGTCCAGTTATACATTCATTTTTGGGCTAACTGACAATTCTATGAGAAATCTGCTGTGGTACTTGCTCTCCTACATATATTCTACCTCAGAATCAATCTACATCAACTCCTAAAAATATTGTTATCAGTCTTTGATAAGGCCTACTTTATGTAAAAGAGGATCTCTATTTATTAACAGCAGCTAGTCAGAAATTAGTTTGTTTGCAATTCGTGTAGATGAGTATTTACATTTACATGGTACAACTTTGTAAACATAAACCCTTGCAACCACTTGATTAGATTAAAAACTTTGTAGTATCTCATGTCTGTTGACTGATATGCAACGCTCTGTTATGTACAGTCAGGAAAAGAGGTTACTTACATTGTTGGGGAAATTTATGGATTAACTTACATGCCAACACATATACGATGAACTGGTGCACAAGTACGATCAGACATAGCTTACTAAGCATTGTACTGTAGCCGCATTATGTCCTGGGCAGGAAAACCCGCATGAGACCCAGAAGCAGCAGTTACATCGACAGTGTTTGTTTTCTCCTCATCGGAGACGTCGGATTTGCACATTTCTTGCTCGTGTCTGTAAGAAATAATTTGCTCTGCCGCAGCAACGATAGTTTGCGAATGACCCGTGCCATACCATATCTCTTCGTCGCTCTGCTGAAGTGAATTTCCGACAGCCATTTCTCACTAATCCTAGTGCTGATTGCGCCTCGCAACAAAAACAATCCCGGACCTGACGTCACACGGAGGCGATGAATTATTCATCAGCTTATCGACTCGATACGCCGACTTCAACTTTAAATTTGAATTTCTATCCGAAAGCGCACACTTTGATAATTGACACATAGACAGGATAGGTTCTGGGCTATATTTCCGTAATCTGGCGAAATAGATGACATGTTTTTTCGTGCGAAATGCACTTTAAAGATTGGCTGCTCCTGATAACTGAAAGACAGTGGGTCGTATTGTTGTATAATAATCTCATGCATGGATAGAATTGGTGTGTTGACCATATTATTAAGGATTTTAAATATTTAGTGTCACTCATGTTACTGTAGAGTTTTGTACAGCCGCGTCTCTGTCAATAGTGTGCTTAACAGGTAATGTCGCGTGGCCGTCGATGTACACGCTATTAAACAATCCGTTAATGATACCTGGATCGAGAATGGGTATGTATCTAACAAATGGATGCATAAACCTCGTTCTTCGCGAAAAAGCTTTATGAATTCGTTGCTGTGGGTGCTAGGGAATTAAAGCGCAACCTTAAAGTGGTTCGTGTTGACATCAAAGTCAGACAGGGTTTCTGTTAAAGCCAATGTTATATACGTATGTTGTTTTGTACATAAGTTGGAAGGGATCGTGTAGGTGGTGTGGACCGCGGTATTTGTTCATGATACGCGAATAACGCAGGCAACTCTATACAAGGAAACTCGGGTTACGCAAGACACCCATAACAAGGCTATGTGTCTGGGCAATACCATCTACATACATTGATGCAGACCATCGTAAGCTTTTGCAGATAACACTACTAAACAAGGCAGTTGATGTCTTCGAACCAGAAAATCTTTATATATATAAATATAAATATATATATATATATATATATATATATATATATATATATATATATATATATATATATATATATATATAAGTATATATATATATATATATATATATATATATATATATATATATATATATATATATATATATATATATATATATATATATATATATATATATATAAACCTGCGTACGTCGTTCCTTGCACAACGCCGTTTCATCATCCGCACGATAATATAGAATGAAGAATATTCAAAAATTGTCAGCGATCAATCTCTTTAAACCATACTCTCTAAGCTTGATAGCATCATTATATTTAGGAGACCAACATCTGTTCCGAAATCCTGTAGCGCTCGTCCGGTAGCAATATATGATTTAGTCAGATTGCTTGTGGTCGAACAAATAGAGGAAGATTACGGCGTTCTTCCTTATAGATTTACGTTTTTGCATTTGGTCATTGTTGTTATCAACCTATAGGCCCGACTTACTCCAATGGGTAATAATTCGTGATAGTATCATAAAAGGACACAAAAAATATGGCACTTTTCTTATATTAACCATTCCTACGGCAGATATTAAGTTGACATAATTGTATCTATTGTACTCCTTGCAAAATATTCTAGACATGGCGTTAATTATACCGTTAATGTCTAACAAAGCGCCTATTTTACCCCACCTCATATGTTACGCTGCCTGTCCACAAATCTGTTGTTACATCCAAGCCGGTCATATTTCGGATACATGGTTCTGATCGACATTTTCTATGTATTATATTATATCAATATAAAATTTCCCTACTACATTCCGATGTAAGCAACAAAGAAACGTCATCGCATCACTGTCCTTGTTAATCATATTATTGTCATCGTGATCATATGCTTCGTACGCAGGGAATTTTAAAATGACATTATTTACATGACAGTGGTATGTCTATGTTATTGAACCAAATTATGCAGATAATGATAGAAATCTTGTACATAAAAATCTCTGCATCTTAAATATACTAAGTTGGTGAGCACGCAAAATTAATAGCGCTTAAATTACCGAACAAATTGCAAAATATGATGACGGCTATTTTTTAATCCTTGTTTCTAGCTTCGAGGCATGATAAGTAATGCCACATAATTTGCCGCCGTATGTTGTGCACTGGTGTATGCTCAGTTCTTTCTTCTCGCTGTATTATAACAATTTAAGTTGAATGTATAATAAGGAAAAGTCCAAACCCATACAGAATGTGTTTTTGGATCTGCACGGAAAAGGAGTATATCAGATTACGGAAGAAAGGCTCTTACATTTGCATCACATTTTAAGAGACTCGAACAAGGTCGTAGCGTCATTGTAATGCTCAAACAATACCAATCACTGTGTGCCAGAGTGTATATATATTACAGAAGTGCATAGACTTACTTCGAACTTTGACTTCCCATAGCGATCACTTCTCTCGGAATTTGAAATAATATATCGCAATCAATAAACCACTGGCAAAAATAATCGAGCCTGCCTCACGGGGAGAAAACAAGTTTCATTGATTGCGAGGTCCTTTAGATATAACTGACTTAACGACGAACGATATGGTTTTTATGACCTTGATTGAATGATAATAAATGAAGGCATTTTTTTGGCTATTGTTGTATTACCAACAGTCATTTCGGTATTCGGCACTCATGCACATATTCACTTTTCGCTTAAAAGCTTTGCAGCTGGCAAAACCGAAACATCAAAGCATTCAACATTTAGAGTGAAATGGACGACCCGTACAAAATGACAAATTTCGTCATGCAAAGCCGCTTTGAGTTCTGGGCTATTACAATTTCTCTATCTCCATGATTCACTTCAATTTAACTCTAAATGACAAAAACATTAACTTTGTGAACTTTCTGTCATAAACCCACCATTGCACACATAAATACTATGCAAGATTAAGATATCATGATACTAAGCCATTTGTGTGATCATAGAGTTTCATTACAAGTGCGGAATATTTTTCGAAGCGGTCCTTGCCATCGATCGCTGTGATTACATTGTGTGACGACCTCATACCTAGTAATGATTTCGGAGCATCTACTCACCTCACTATAGTCATTTGACAAGTCGTACTTGCTATGCTTAATACTACGCCAATACAATAAAGGTTAAGATAAGAACTTTTGTTAAAAAAGGATGTTCCATATGAACATTTTTGCTGCTTTCTAGACAATGGCATCATGGCCAGCAGCGCCATGACTAAGGCAAGCAATCTTTCTTGGGGATTGATCTCTTCATATAACGTGAAATGGGGTCTTCAGCGACCGACCCCCCCCCCCCCCTTCCCCACTCCTTCAGCGAACCCCCTCTCCTGAGATGCAATCAAATTCCTAAGTCGACCACGAAATAACCATAGCCAGTCAGAGTGCAAAAATCCTTCCTACACTTAATTTGTCGCATAACTAAAACCACGGGCACCATCTGCCATATCGTCATGTCTGATAATGATTAGGCATACTGAGGAATTAACAACCGATTGTAATCAACATCACAAGAGCAATGAATATGACCTTCAAATATATACTACGGGCAATCCTCGGGACTGATGGAAATTTTGAAACATTTGATTGCTATCTGACAAACCCAAGAGTAAATAATCATAGTCGAGTTTTAGCCTATGAAGCACTTGGCAGATGATTGAACATCGAATATGGGCCAAATGATATGATATAAGTTGCTCTGGAAGATGTTTAAACAAGCTGCTTTGGATCTGATATAGCTGAATCAAGTTCATTTGATTGATGTTCCCGGATCTTTAAATAACGAATGGATTTTCTTAAGGCTACTCACACGTGATGCGGCAATTCATGTTGTTATTGGACGATCACGGTTAATTTCTCAATGGTTTAGCGTGATGGATATACTGTTTGTCTAGCAAACGGTTATTTTCCAGCAAGAATGCAATTTATTGCATATGTGACTATTTATTTGATTCGTTTGTTGAGGGTATCAATTGACCTTTGAACGCAGAATTGCTTGTTTTCACTTTACACATAATTAGCGTTTTGAATGTATTGCTATGTACTTTGCGTATATTTCAAGCCGAATTGAGGACGCGTTTAATGGCTCTAAGCCTCTCGCGTGGAATGTTTCATAGTTCCCTCATGAACTCTGCCTACCATGTCGACAAGTGCAGGGAGTGACCAACGCAATGTTTATATGTATAGCGCTGGTCCATTTCAAAATAATTCTCTCGGGCAAGTTTAATATGTTTGCGTGAATTCAGAGTTACTTTTGGGACATCTTGAAACGCAAAAGAGTCACCTTAAAAATGCTATATATATATATATGTATATAAATATATATATATATATATGCATATATATATATATATTTATATATATATAAACATATAAACATATATATAAATATATATATATATATATATATATATATATATATATATATATATATATATATATATATATATATATATATATATATATACATATTTATATTTATATATATTTTTACTTCCGAATCATTTATCGGCACTATTTATAATGACAATGGCCTGGTTGGTAGGCGAGATATATGCCAGGATGATTTTCCCTGGTGTATTATTATGCGTCTCGAAGGTGCAGCTTTTACAGATATCACGCTTTTGTTTTTCTCGATGGTATATAGCCGTCAAAGAGGTTGATCGGGCGGATATATGTAAAAAATATGCACGAAGCCGCTTATTATGTAAAAAGACGCTAGTTTACTAGGGAGCATATCGCGTTAGGATCCGCATTTGGTAGTGTAAATTTTGGCAACTATGTGAGGTAATCTTTCCTGATATAGTTGAATGGTGCAAACAGCCAGTGTCAATTTTAGGGCAAGAGAGCACGATAAAAGCTACATATGCGCCGTAAATCATGGTGCAATATTACAAAATGAATTTCCTTGTTGCTGTGACACACATCGTTACCAAGCCCGCTATTTATTACATCAATTGCAAACTATTGGCACAGACCAATCCAATCCGCCCATCTTATTGAAAGGAGCTTAAAAAATAAACAATAGGGGCTTATAACTCCTTTCTACACGTATATGTCACAGAACTTAAACATGCATGCTTTTTTTTCTGCCATATCATAATCTTTGAATGAACGATTGGGTAAAGGCAAAAGCAAACATCGCGTACGTGAGCGATGGAAATTGAATCTAAGTAGATACCAAGGGCAATCCGTGGGACGAATGTGAATAATTTGCGAATTTCAAGGAAAATTATACTAATCTGACAAAACGAAGCGGAAGTATGCTGCATAATAGGCTATGAATCATTTCGCAGATGATTGAATGCCACATTGGCGCCTACTGATGTGCTGTAAGAAGGCTTTAAATTAAGATTTCCTCAAAGGCCAATGTGCATTTATTAACGCTTGAGTTATCGATGTAATAAAAGAAACAAGACCTTTTATGTGTCCTATGTACTTATGCCATCCCAAAGTAGATTATTGCATTTGGGATGCTAGTGGGTGAGCATATATGTTGCTACTAATGCTACACCCATTTTCAAAAAATAGGAATATATATGTATCTCCTCGCTGACACTGATAATTTGAATGGCATGTTGAAATGGTAAAAGTCTCACCTTCTGCGTCTTTCTCTCGACATAGGCTTTTTATGGGCTGGGATGGGAGGGGATCACTTGTCTCACTGTCCTCTCCAGTTTGCCTGACAGCTGAGGTCTTTGCAAAAAGAATGCGAATTGCATATGGCTTCAAAACTAGTTTACAACGTGATAGACTATATAATCAAGTTTCGGTGCCTGCTCAAAACATCACTCGGTGAGCACACAGACGAGTACTAGCCTTAAGCCGGCCGTTTGTCTCGTGATCGCAGTACCTGGCCAGTCTATTGTTTCTTTAAGTCGTTCTCATCAGGAAATTTGAGCAAGATCACACGATCCAGACGCGAGACGCTCTCTTACATATTTCAATATAAACATCTGACATGTTTGCCTGAACAGATCAGATGCGACGGTTACTGACCGGTTTGAGTAAACTCTTCGCGGCTACAATGTATGCAGCATCACGGTTTATAGAGATTCTGGGGATACGACTTAACGGACACTCATCACCCCATTGAACTATATATCAATACTCACCTCGAACTAGGCATCGTTAGACATCCGCTAATTTTCTTCAAATTACACAGCATGCAACTCCTCGGATGACATGAAAATACACTGTTGCTACTCATTAGTCAATCGTCCGTTTGTTACTTCTGAAAATATCAAGGCACGTGGGCTCTTCCTCGTCACCCTGATCTTAACGAAACTTTATACTTGATCAAGGTCCTTAACAAAATCGTTAGGCGTAGTCAAATAGTAATCAGTAAGTAATTATCCAGTCTTCAGTTATCCTGTACAGTGTTTTATACCTTTGTATCTTGCAATAAGATTTAACTGTGCCGAATTGTGTCTGACGCGGCAATTCGCACTTAGCCAGAAGTTTGATCCTTTCACTGTTAACTATCACTGCTAATGTTATGTTTCCGCTGGATGCGTCCTGCTTGTCCGTCTCAAATGGCTTATGAATCTTGAGTAGCCCTGGTGACTTTCCGTCTGGAGGTCATATACACCAATCATGACGAAAGTGCGCTCTGCTCAGGGTTTTGCATTACTCCGCTACCTGGGACATGCACCTGAACCCACTACACGTAGATTAAGCCTCAACGGAATGGTTAATGTCAAGGATTATATTAGACATTGGATATCTAACCGGATGTAAGACACAACTTATTTATACCACAGTACGGTAAGCAGCTGCAGAGGTCCTTGAAATCGCCGGAGAATAACCATTGCAAACGAGAAACGACGGCAGATTACTATGCAACCCATGTATTGTTTGCGCACAAATAATTACTATTGCACTATACAGTTTAATACTAGACCCAAAAGG
>CM067352.1:62601285-62683785 GCA_034190875.2 Urechis unicinctus | reverse complement strand
ATATTCGGGTTGGCTACTACAAAACAACACACGAGAGCTGTTGTTCAGGAAGGTCCTCATCTGTTATACGAGATATGTTAAAAAGAATGGTTGGGAGATATTATGGATAAATGATACACCGCACTGCTGGTGGGTGTGCTCGAGGTGTATTTCATTATCCGCAAAGTAAAACTTACCTAAAGACATATGCAGCCAAGAACGTGCCTTAACATAATTCAAGCATAATTGTCATATGCAGTCATCTGCAAATCATTGAGAGTCAAGTTGAGAACGGTTTCTCGGGTGTTATTGGGACCGCAATACAATATATGCGTAAATCCATCAGTTTGTGATTATTTTGAGTTATGTGAATTATGTGACCGATGAAGTAAAAGATAGTTTGAGCTCCCGGCCTAAAACTTATTTTTTCTAAAAACGGAAAGTTTGGCTTACACCATTCTCTGAATAATGTCAGTAATGTTGCGTTGGCCTTTTCGGTCTGTCAATATAATCGCAATCTTGTAACTTTCAAAAGCAATTACACCGAAAATTCGTTACCTATATTCGGTATTCTGGTCATACATATATAATCTATTCAAACAATGCAGAGTTTGGTCAATGCCAGGCTTCATTGGTCGAACGGCAGTTAGACATGAAACAACAATCTATGTACTTCCCCTATGAATAATTCTTTACAACAAATTGTGTGGGAGATTGATTTAGTCGAAGCGAATCTAATACAGAAACGTACACGGTATGTGTGCCGATAAACCATAGTCGATAAGAAAATACCCTTTTTCGTTCGTCACACTAGCAGTTGACAGTCGGAACGGTTTGATACCTTCAAAAGCACTTTCTTCCGAAGATACATATATATATATAGAGGGATATATATATATATATATATATATATATATATAGATAGATAGAGAGATAGATATATATATATATATATAGATATATATATATATATAGAGATATATATATATATTCTAGATATAAATCTATATATTTATAGATATATATATATAAACATATATTATTTTTATCTATATTGATATATATATATATATACATTTATACAAAATGTATATATTTATAGGTACATATATATATATACATATAGAGAACATTTATAAATCTATATATTTATCTATATAGTTCATATATATACATATATATATATACATATATACACACACACACATATATAGATATATATATATATATATATATATATATATATATATATATATATATAATAGTTAAGTTGCTTAATGGTTGTATTAACAACCAAATACAAAGCTTATATGCCATAACTTACTGTCAATGCATCTCTTCGCAACCATTCAGCTTGTCTACTGTTCCAGTTACACTAAAAATTATGACCAATGTTTTACGTGCAACAGAACGAAGTGAATTCAGTTTTGCCCCTCACCTTCTTCTCCCCTTCAATTCATATGATGATTAACTTGTAGTCGGTAAGGGTTGTAGCCAGACACAATGATGACAGATAGCAGATGCAATAAAACGACCGCCAATGCCCACAAGGGGTCTTTAATAACTGGCTATAAATCAATTGACCACGAAATAGATCGTAAGATTTATTAGTAATATTTTTAGGTTTGCACGGTCACGAAAATTATCACTTCCCTTTCGATCACCTTGGTGCTATTGGATAAGAGTTAATGTTATCATTCCCACAGGCGAGTAACGCTGACGGTTCATTTGCCTTGTTTCACTCCATCAGCAATTTTACGGGTATATTTCACTTACGAAGACCCCCCAAAAGTGACACGATCGTTTCGGGGTCGTTTTATAAGGCAATGAAATATCAGCAGTGACTATGCATTGGCTGGTTAAGCCGCTATTGACTTATCAAGAAAGTTGGCTGAGACCTATAATATAGGAAGCAGAATCCGATGGTTTAACCGTACTTGCAGTGGTGTGCATGCTTGTGTATATATGGCACGTCGTCACGCTAATAAACATAAATGGCACTGATGAGGCTGTTGACGTTATAATAATAATTAAAGCAATCATTTCTAGACGTGGACCAGCATGAGAGGATAAATGTAATGTGGCTTTCAATGTAGTACCATCCGCTATATTCTCTTCTTTTCTTCCTCGCTGTGAGTGCATAAGCGACGCGATTTAAATAAATCAGATATACACATCAACATCACCTTATTTCACAGCAGTATATACTGGATTATTCAAACGGAAATCATGAAATCATGAAAACCATTAATCCACCTTTGCCGACTAAGATCATTTACCTGATAAACCACACAAGCTAATGGCATTGTAAGAAAATGTGATTAAATTGGCTCCGCCAGGAAAAGTGTAAAAGCAGATGGTATCCCTTACATCTGCCTCGCTTTAAGAGCATGACAAATATTTGTCGATTTGAACGAAGGGCAAGTAATATTGCAATCATTTTTTTGAAAGTTAACTTATTAATGCCCACAGCTGAGCCATCACAATATCTTGCGTTTGTGTGAACTGGATTCTTCAAAACAGAAAACACATGCCAGTTTGGATGGCCGTATATGTCGTCAATGTATGTCATCGAACAAAGCATAGGTTACCCTAGTAGTCTTAATAATTTAATGTGAATCACGTTCCACACGAATACAACGTCTCTTTAAAGTTAACGTTAAACTTCGATGTATTTACATACACCGAGACAGTTGAACCACACACAACGGCCCCAAGCAAATGGACGAATCGCGTGCATGAAATAAAACGATGCAAAAATATGCCTCTATATATTCCTGATGCGAATATCTTTACCACTATGTGGATCAATAGATCAGTACTGCAGTAATGCTCGTGCAGTTGAATGATCACATGGTTCGGGGATGAATGCACAAAACCCCAGTGTTACATTTATTCTCTATCGAATACGAGAAGGCGGGTTTTACAGCGCAGTATATGCTTCGGAAAGTCGCTTGTGACATCCAAAACGGTATAAATGAGAACTATTGGTTTATTCAGGTCACGTGCCCATTGAACTTATGACTAAGGCTTGATTTGATAATTTGTGTTGAATTGGATCTGCAGCATGGAAATTGATATGTAGAATAACATGTTTTCGAGCCAGGGATTAGCTATCTTAATTGTACGCTTAAAACTCTCCTTTTCCGTGAATTGTGCAATTGTAGAAATTATTAAATATATTGAACCATTTTGCTTAATTATTCGTTAGCATAACTTAAAAATCGGTGCATAATTCGTAGGGGCTTGGTCCAAATTTACACAACAATTTTTAAAGTAACGCACACTTCAGAATGACAAATATCCAGGCTGCCCACTTGTAACTGATACCAGGAGGCTTAGAGAAGTGTCCCGGGTTGTTAGGGTGTGCACGGAATGGTCACAATATAACTTCAAATGTACATTCTGAAGAAAAATGAACAACAAACTCCGTGTACGAATATGAGGAATACACAGGAAAGCATCCAAACGCGTTTAGGAGTCCCCACGGGCCATTTTAAATCTAATAAGCCATTATTAATACATCATCAACATCTCAAACAATTGATTGCAAGGAGGAAGCAATAATAATATACGGTTGAGTGATATATTAAACACACTATTCAGTATCTTCGATATTTCATCGGCCATACATACATCATATGCACATTGATATGATTTTAAAACAGTTTCATTTGAATCAATAATATTTGCTTACAATGGCGAAATATCGATGTTAGTGGTATTAATGTATTCCATTTATTTGCGCTGGGACTCGACTCATGCAGTACCACCTGAATTACTTCTTCGGGTTACACGAGCTGACTTAAGCTCGCATATTGATTCCTTCATCATGCAACGTTTGCATGGAAAGCATTAGCGCATTAGACTAAATTTACTCAGTAGAAAATAAGTTTAGGCTAAATACATTAATGATGATTTTCCATTAACGTAGTTTTTAATCCTTTGAAAACAAAATGCATAAGATATGGCAAGGCAGTAAATGAATTTGATAAGGTGATATTGTATGGCTCTACTATTGAATGGGCTACAACTATTAAACACTTAGGGAACGTCATTGATAACATATTGAATGATTATAGTGATTGCACATCAAAATGTTCTATGTTTAATGTTGCTTTTAACAAAATGATGGGCAACTTTGGAGATTGCATAAAAACACATTGTGTAAATTATTCAATTCTTATTGCTGCAGTTTTATGGCTCCCAGTTATGGACCATTGATTCTGATGGTTATAAAAAAAATATGTGTTCAGTGGAATAAGGCTGTTAGGCGAATACTCAACCTTCCAATTGCTTCGCATACTTGGGTACTGGGGCCATTAAGTGGCCAACTACACATTAGCGTTTCCTTATGCATTAAAACGCTGAAAATGATTGTCCAGATGAATCACAGTGACAATGCAGTAGTTAAGTATGTGATCAAACATGCTTGTTCTAATGCCCTTTCACCTTTGGGTCGCAATATTGCTTACCTTAGACACATGTACAACATTAATGTACATAATGAGGTGGGGTTCAATATCACACAAATTATCAAGAAAGAGTCGTTAGCAGATGAACAGAAGGCTTTTGTCTGTATCTTAAATATATTGTTTTGTGTTAAAAACAATGAAATTATGATTGATGAATTTGACGATGAAATGATTTATTTGATGATACAAGATATTTTAGTATCGCAACAGTTTTATCTCTTTTTCCGATGAATGTAGCACTATAGTTTAAATTTATGTATCACAATTACTGTTTATGCAGGTACCTTGAGTACGAAATAAACATTTATATATTACATCGAAAAACCGCAGTTCCTTGCTGGTAGTGCATTCTCAAATGTATCCTTGCGTTGCAGCCAACTAGTACATTATGAAATTCGTTTGTGCGTTGTTGAATTGACTTGCAATGCATACGAAATCCGTAAACCCCACTTGATGCGCACATCTGGGAGATATCTACTCCGAAAGACTATCAATCGGTGACAGTTAAGTATAGCCACCAGGACTTGCACGACCATTAATAGTAAATTGTCTTTTGTTTTGCGATGCTGCAAAGCCACTTGTGCTTCAAATCGTCCATTGATGCTAACAGGTTTATTGCCCGATTTGAAACTGCTCTTGCTTATCGCTTAAGGACAAGAAAATATATGCCACTCATAGAGCAGCCATGAGCAGATATAAATTCGCAAACATATATAGTTTCATCTTTGCAGAAATTGAATCAGTCGAGTTTCGCAGTTACTTTCTCGATATCAAACCCCTCATTTGGCGATTACAGATAATAGTTTCATCAACGTATATTATACCGTATTTTGTTTTGGGTTATATGGAGGAGCATATAACTAATACGTCGAGCAGAAAATTAATTTGCGTTATTACCTGACGTTTTGACCCAACACCTTCAGTTATTCGTTCGCTAGTATTTCACCTTCACCAATGTCATTAATGTTATATCTACACGTTATGTACTGATATTGACCTCCACTCTGGTCAATCAATAGGGGTTCCTTGTAACACAGAGTGATTAGCCTTACTACAAGATTACTAAATTGCTACATCATTTCAAACGGTTATATTTTCAGTATGGCCTTTAATGTAGGTTACGAATTGGTAATGCTTGACCTTCCGAACACCTTTTCCAATTAATATTTATAATTAAACGAATTAGGCAATAATGATACTTTATGTCCATCCCATCACTTTGTTTCATAATGTATGAAATGGCATGTTTTTGTAATCTCATGCGTGGTATAGAATATAAAGGTTATAACATAGTTGTTGTCACCTTACATATACCATAATGCAGTACAGAAGCATCTACTTCAGAGTTCAGTTACAACGCACCAAACACGATTTGATACGAAATTGGCGAACATTGATAAGGCCCCAAAATCAAAGCAAATTTCTTCATTTAAGAATTGATAAGTTTTTATTTCATCAGTACATCGGAGGGAAAGTTATGTGGGTTCCATTTTATTGCAGCATTATCTCTTCTTGCATCTTATCATTGCCCATTCCTCCTTTGCAGGTTTAATTGATGTTTAATTACCGATATTATGATTAAGGCAGCCAAATTTACAATCTGCGACTCTATACATTTAGTTATGTGCATATGGAAGATTACGTCATTTATTTTCAAGTCGGTATCAGCAATGTTCATCTCCTAACACTATAGTTATGTGAACCTCGTAGTATCAGTGTTTTCATGTGGTAGGATACACAATATGCGGCACTGTTTATGTGATAATCAATGGCTTTTACTCACTTCGTTTTTCCAAAGGCTGCGATGATGTAACACCCTGAACAGGAAACTGTGTACGACAAATAGGGACAATACATAGTTAATGGAAATTCATATGATACATCAGCGAACATTTGCGGTGATAGTTATGAATAAAACGTAACCATTCCATTGATGTGATACCTCATAACGGACACCTTTATAAGACTATATGTTGATCTAATTATTCGATGGATTAGCCTTGCACTGATCGGCCTGTGAATCATTGACCAAAACTCGTTCTCATCTTCCAGGCGGATTATTAAGCGGCATAGACTTGGAATAAGCAGTACCACACGTATATCAATAACTGCCAGGTAAGTGTGCTTTTATGGTTATTGCACGGCACCTCTCGTTTGCGTTCCCTACAACTACGACAACCGAGCGAAGTGAGAAATCGCACTCGGTCATTCAGGCCCGTTGCCAGGATTTGTAGTTTGGGGAATGGGCGACTATTTCTTAAGTTCGCCAAAAGTTCAATCAGCTATAAAGACACTACCCCCCTTCGATGGTTGTTCTAAAAGGGCCGATGGGTTTCAATAATGTCACATGAACATGAACAGGACACCAGATTGGTAAACCTGGGATAGCATAATCCAATCAATGGCCTTACATCCACATAAACTGGCTGTGCCACCTGTTGAGTCCCAAGTTTGCCTCCCTTGCTCAAGAGTGGATACTACATTATATGTACAATTTATTGACCAATCATTGTATAATAATTACTTATATCAGAAACCTATGAACAACCACAGTAGGCCACCATATACGGCATTTAAAATATTTTACATCGAATCAAAACTAACAAAGCTTAACAACGGCACATATCTGTTAAGATCGTCACTGACCGGCAGCATTGCTCAAAATTCAACACGTCAGTAGGATTACATAGGAATCAAAATCATGTAGTCAATTGTCATGAAGGTATATACATAATACATATAATACCTCCAGGGAATAATGTATGAGGGATGTATTTTTATAAATTTACTATAGCCTAGTTGCTAATCTGGCGCAGCGGACCTAAGGCAGAATTGATCACGTGATACCGAACGACCGGAACATTGTTTAACTTGTAAAATGGTCAATTTTTTTGCTTAAGTTTTCTCAGCATTAATCTAGAATGAGCGTTATATTATTTCATTCGTTTAAGTGCTGCTAGTATGTCACAGTTATAACTATTTGCGTGCCTTATCGACAGTCAAACATGGCGACATGGACACATATATAGTTATATTTTTCAGTTCCCTTTCCCACTCATTTCCCGTAAAAACTGCATAGAAGTTACACTCTTGTCACAAGGGCAACATAAACGCCCGATGTAATGTCATGTTAGGATAAATAAATCTATATCGATCATGCAGCAAATAATCCAAATTAAAGACTGCCATCAGAACTCGGTTTGTATCATCTTTATATCCTGATGTCGACTTAGACGCGTATTCCTAAAAGTCATTTTAAATAACCGGATTACTTAAGGAAAATCTAAGCTTCATGGCTGATCACTGACCACAGATTATATGAATTATTCAAACATCAACTGTAAATGAGTAAGTTTGTGATCGTGAATGCGTTTTTAGTTTGAATGGATATGATATCGTTATTCGGAAACGGTTTCGTGCTGAAGGATCTGCATTTATATATTGAGTGAATTAGTGAATGCAAAGCTGGTTTGACATGAAGGCAACTCAAACCAAGAAATTTGAATGCTGCATTATGTCTATTTGTATATTGTAAAGCCTTGAACGAATTTAACATGCTAAGGATACGGATGCGACGTCGTCGTGATGTTTTATACACGATGAACGGCATATGATCTACTACAATCAAAGGACCGACCCACACTAGTTGGGGGTTTTATTGCATTGTCTGCCATCCACTGTATGTATTAAATGTCATTGTTCTGGTTTTGTAGCCTGCTCTGGGCTATGAGTTTTTGTCAAGTGGGCGCTGGCACTTAAAAGGAGATGTCCAAGCATCGCAATCAACCTCATACATGACCGTCGCGATGCCACCTCACTGCTGATAGTGACACTTAACCCCAATAATATTATAATTACCGTGACCCACTTCCATTAATGATTAAAACAGGCACATCATCTCATTTATCTTAATAAACACGGCCGGATTGTATTTGTTTTATAAAAATTGGTCTAAATATACTCCGGGCTTGATAAAGTGGCTTACAAGATTAACATGTTACTCTTATGTGCGGTCTTATGTGACTGATCCATTATCGTTCATACTGAGCGGATACGAGCAGGTATAAACTCCAAGCCACCTTCACATCATCTCTTCAGATTATGCTAATATTTGCTGAGTGATGGATATTTTCAACCCCTAGCAGGTTATAACTTGATTAGTAAAATAAAGACACTATCATTTTCTCCCCATCATTTTCTACTACGATGCTCATGTTTTCGTTTACCCTATATTTGCTGGTTAAACAAACACGCGTTTGGGTTGGGTTCTTCAAGACTTAATTGGATATGCATGCACATGGTTGGGGTTTCATGGTCTATTTTGAATGCAAAATGCGATCTTATGCAGTCACCGTGAGTTACAATGAGAAAATTGCAGCAAATTGAGTATAGTTCAATGACAAACATTGTGGTGAGAATAAAATCTGAACATCCCAAATGTACAGCGAACGTACATTAGTTGATTATCTTCTTTTAAGGCCAAGATATCACGTTAGTTAAAACAGTTTTGACAACTGACAGGCTTATTATCTCACGTTAATTTTCAGTAATACACGTAATAGGATCAATGTTGTTGCGTCCAGCTGCGATCCACGGCAGTATGTCGTTTTCCTTGTCGTCAATATATGTTCTAGAAGCCTTTGTTTCTTAAATTGGGTTGATCTGGCGTTTGGTTTGATCTGACGTCTTTGTTTCATTGTTACAAATATGCATCAAAATGTTTTGATACCTGTGGTACAACGGGCAATGTTTGTTACGCGACTGTGAATCAATCATAAGGGTTACATCGACGGTGAATCCTGCATTGGCATCAGTTCCACATTACGCGGGTTATGTGGCTATACCACGAGCGTCATAATACCTGGCTTATTTGCAAGCACCTATGTGTTGCAGTATATTTGTCTAACATTGTATTACTCCCAGGGTTAATCAAGATAAATTCAAAATACAAACAATACAGGAACACCAATACGGGGTGGGGGCGGTACTTAAAGGCATCTGTTAAAAAAAATGGTTGATTACCTGAACAAAATATTATGCACAATTTCTGCATAGTTGCTTTCATTTACCAAGATGTTATGTTCATTATAGTGTTGACAATCAAATATGAGAGTATGCGCTAAATAGTGCGCACGCATCGGCACGCTAGATCGTCTCACCCTGCATCCAGTACAGCGATGTTTATGGCAAAATCTTATACACACGACTAAGCTACATCGCGAGCACAAACGCAGTTCAAACTCCAGATCAAACCCCATTTCGGATACTCCATCTATCTCAACATTCCGATATCTATTTTCTCATGCGACAACTTGATAAATACAATCTGAAAAAATGATATGTTTCTTGGTTTTTATATAACACATTCCTCCTCACTGGTCCGACAATCAATATAATCAATCCAGCATATATGCAACATAGTTCGACCCAAATATATGAATATTTATTCTTCACTATATGTTCAGACTTGGAATACGTGTAACACAAGTTAATAATTCGTAGCCTGGCGAATGTTAACCAGTAGCTCCCACACCGATCAGCTTGCGTAGGTCTGCTGGAGCAAATAATTCGGCCGATGTATATTCTGAAGTTGATCAGTTACCTTGTATTCCATCAATGAAATAGCCATCTGATAACCATAACTCTTAAATCGTTCGTCATAAAAATACTATGTGCAATATAATGTCCTATGTAATCATTTTTTTTATGATCGGGGTTGTGTGGATCACTTAACCTTGCACACCGAGTAAAGTTTGAGAAGCAGGAATTTGTTTCACAATTGCACCGTAAATTAATAACGTCGTGAATGTACACTTATCGGTAAGCTGTGCAACCCCTCCATTATCTATCCCCTTACAGAGTTCCATGTAATAATGTGCAATGGTCGTAATTCATAACTCAAACTGTGAACACTGAAAAATTGTTTGGTAACACTATATCGTTTGACCGCAAACAACAAAACCGGATCTCCAACAATGAACATGCATATTTTGCTCAACATCCTGATAGATTGGCATCGTTTATAGGATTCATTTTGACATAAATTTTGGAGGTAAGAACCGCATAATATTCATAAATAATTTGCATTTTGTCGTTTAAAACCAACATGAATACCAACAGCTCTGTCATAACTTCTTATCACCATACCGTTATACATTTTGATTTATTTATTATGTATCTGCAAGCCAAAGGTTTCAACAAGTTATTAAACATCGTTTTCTTTTGTAAACGAATCGACTGAATTCGCTGGCTATTGAGTGGTATGAATGTGGGTTAGTATTGCAGTATTGGTGACTTTAAGGGGTATGGCGTAGAGTTAAATAGTTTCAAAGCATTGACGCCTAAGTCGTTTCAGTAGTACATAATCCTAAATCACAATTTGAAAGGATGCATGAATACCATTAACGTTTATATTCATATATCATCGCAGAACCGCTTAAAAAGTTAATTATTGTGGTATGCAGCTACGTACCAAACTGAAGTTGTCAAGACATAGGCCATCCAATTATCTGCGTCAGCGATCTTATTATTAGGATGGGGTACATCATATCGTATGTCGAATGAACACGCCAGTACCTCGTTTTTTGTTATATTAGCACATCTAGGCAAAAAACAAAAGATTGGAAACGTTTATTGAACGCCATTTGGATACCGAATAAAGCTGATGCAAATTATTTACGACACGTTACAACTCTTGATGCAACTGGCGGTTGTATTGTTGCCATAAGACGATTCAATGTTTGCATCTACTGGCAAATTGCCTTTCACCAATGTCGTTGTTTGTGGCAGCGGCAAAGCATAGATTTGTACGCTTCATTGGATAACATATAAACGTCATGCTTATCTAGCTATTTTGGTACAGCTACCAGAGAGCACCAACAGCAGTTGGCCAACTTAAACTTTATCCACCTAGAAGTGGAACCGCATTAGCAATATGACTTGAGCTTATGTGAGGCAGTGGGATTATGCATAGCATGCATTATAACCATATCAGAACTGCGTACCAGCTGCGTTCTTTATTATTAATTAAGATCCCGATGGTTCCAAACAATCTATTTATCTTGTTTAAACAGTTTGTCGACAACTGTAAGTTGTTTTGAAACAACATTTTGCCGATTGATTGCATAGTTTTAATGAATTTCAAGATTTCGTAAGTATGCCTGCCAATAGAACCCTAGTATTGTTTCACAGATAATGCACACGAATTGCACAATTGACGCATAGCTGGCTTGCAGCAAGTAAATCGTTAGCGCAAATCAAAACCCGTTTAGCTTAGAAGCCATCTAACACAAGAAATTTACGCATCACAATGCTCGTATCAATGAATTCTACGGTACGTTTTTGTCTGCTGCATAATAACTGACAGCATAACTGGCGAAATCATCGCTCGCATTCCGGATGTGTTTCTGTCTAATTTGAAATGATCTTGTTTACACATTGGGCCATTTGACGTTTATGTCCAAATAATCGATTATAGCGACTAACTTCAATATGATTGATGTGGTAAATGGGGAAATCAAGCGGGGCAATTTGTCAGATGAGGTTTTCGGTTTTTGTCAGATGATTCGAATTCTAGAAAATATAACGCCAAATAACTGACGATATGCTCGGCTATAACAAAATTGTAATTTCTTACCTATGAGCATGTACGAGCAGTATACATTACACGCTGTGTGCAAAATATTGCCCACCAACCAACGTTAAGGTGCTTCGACAGAAACCAGTTTGTTTTGTGAGAGCAAGGATGTGGCATCTTGGAGTGGACTGCCGGGATACAAATGGCGCGGGGATAGATAAAAACTCCCACTGTATCTAGATAACCCACCTGAAGGGATACACCAAAGCCTGTAAAGCTGCCTGAGAAAAATTTGAGTTTCATCCATCCTCGTTTGTAGTTATATACACACCCATTCCAATAAGGTCCTAGTCACTCGTCTAAATTATAAACAACTAACCGTGGTATAATACTAGCTCCACTCCCCTGGTGATGATTCTTTATATAATTTCGCTTATAGTGAGATTAAATGCGCGTATAGGCTCATGTTCTGGTGCATTGTAGCCCATCACTCTTATGGTAGTATACAATCCACTACCGCTTAAACACAGAATGAATAACATTGTGCTAAATATAGTTCATTGTTGTTTTTTGTTGTGTCCCTCATCACCTACCATTGGCGTCGTGTGGTGGTCAAATTGTCTACCATACCACAATACCGTTCTAAATGATAAGATGAATAATTAATGTGTGATCCTCGGTTTAATTTCCGGTTGGTTGGTGTGATACCCAAGAACGTTCTAATACGCTTTGTAGCTGCTGTGCTGGGTGTTTAGAAAGGTGCAGTGAAAATGACATGCTCCTCATTTGCTAGCACACTAGCAATTATACATGGTCATTCGATTCTACATTAACCTTCAATGTGTTTGATAGCATCGCAACTATGATTAATGACACAGGCGGTTGGATTTTGTCAAATTTTAACCGATTTCGAAGCAAATTAATATGGAACTTACACTGCACAAACTGTATAATATTTGACCTGTTATAGAAGTGCTTCATAACGGCAGCCAAAGCATGCATGAATTCACTCAATTACTCTAGCAGGCACGAACTATAGTTATACACTGATAATAAACATATCATCGATTTGATAAATATACGTCAACGAGGATGAGACAATGTATGCATAGCAAGAGAAGCATGAGGGAGAAACTAAACGAAATATAAACTATACGCCAGTTATAAGTCAATATTTACGACAGCAGTAATTAGTTCCATACCAGCTTTTGAAGAGTGTGCGCAGCTGTAGCAAATTAACTATCATGCTGTTGCGTATTCGCCAATGTGTTTGCGCATGAAATAAGCCATACCAACAAAAGCTTTTTATATAATTTACTAGACTAAATCAGTGTGATAAGATTAGCGATCATCAGACTTTAGTGTTAAGTTAATATTGCCGAGAAATATTAATTTATTTATATATTCATTACTAACCCATGTATTGATAAGATTTCTTTTCAATATATTTGCCGGACTATTTGACTGATCCGTTTAAGCCGGATGTCACGTTAACTAATTGTCACATTATGCAAACAGGATGAATTGCCAAGGCAAAACATCGCTTTTGCATGCATGCTGTAGTAAAGTGCTAAACACACACAATTTATTTTAGGACTGTGAGTAATGTAATCTAAACTCCGTTAAAAAATTACTTAGATAACATCAGCTAAAAAACAATTTGAGTTCGTTAGAGATATCGGCAGCACACGACGATTGGCATGACAACGAACATTGCAGTCCGTGTAATCGCCATATTTAGCATTTCATTAGGCGCTGACTCGATGAGTGCCGCATCATTTGGAACAAATCGTACACTAACAACTGGTGGTGAAAGCAATAAAGATTTCTCACATTTGTTTTGATAAACCTATGTTGGCACCCACTTTTGTGTCATTGCTATAGAATATATAACATTAATAAAGACAAAGTCATAACTGTATAATGGCTATTATGGAAAATAATGTTTCATGCGTAAGATCAACGTGTTGTACCATGTTCACCAGGCTGTTAATCTGATACTATAAATGAAATATAGTCTTTTGTTTGCTGATACTTAAGTAGAAAACCTGTGCATTATTTGCTGTTCTGATAGGCAGCAGGTTATTAGACCCATTCTTCTCTTTCTGGAACTTATTGCTGCAGCAAGAAAATAATCTAGTCATGACATTAACCACACCATTAACTCCCATCAGCTGCGCTTATTTTACTACTCCTCATATGTTACACTGCCTGTCGTCCAAGTCTGTTCCATTTTACGGATGCAGGGTTCGGAAGTACGTTATTCATTGTATAATAATAATCGAAATCGGCAAACAAACTAACAGAAAGGAATTGAGGCAACCACATTCATTTGATCAATTATCGATTTGACTTGGCTTTAGGCATATATATATATGGTGTCATCAGTAACCCTCATCTTATTTGGCTGATATATGGTGTTTTTCCTCTATAAATGTCCTTCCAGCAACACAGTTTAAATCGTTATGCATGTTTGTTAGAACATACAGAACGTCAATAACAAAAACATCAATAACGTTACCAAAATGCTATCAATAATGTATTACTCTTTGCAAAAGTGATTTTTTCATAATACTATGATTATATTTGCACCCGGAAAAACGGAGATGCGTATTCTTCCAATATCTCCCTGTTATGATGGGTTACAAATTATTGTGCACATCGTAGAATCAAATCGCCATTGAGCCTTGAGCTATAGCAAAGATTTGTGTCACCCCCTGGAGGTATTATCCAAGCTGTTAATTAGATCGCTTTGAATACTAAATTTATTCCAATTGCACTGCAACAATGGGCGTTGGATAGCATATGCGCACAATAGCTCCCTACCCTTTACATTGGTAAAACGGCCTGCTAAAGCATAGTTATAATTGTGAACTTTCTTGTAAAATATTCATAAAGGTTTTCAAGACAAAGCGATATTTCATAATCAATTATATGCCCCACAGTGGCGAAATTGACGGCCTAGCAATGGGAGTGGTGCATGTAGTGCAATTAAGTGTATTAAAACCTGGAGCAGTCGATTGCGGTGCTCGCCGGTGCAACGCAATGAGTAAATCAACATTTAACAACTGCAATGTGTTCAGTGATGACTTCAATCTTACTTGCGTACTGAACTAACCAAGGTGCATGTTCAATTCAATATTGATAGAGACAAGTTTAAGTCCATCTATATGCCGAGTAATACGTTCCATATCGCGAAAGGGACTAGGCGGGAATATCAATAACTTTGGACGGGGAGAACGTTAATATCCTAGATACAATAGTGATATGCATCGCAATGGCACTTCATCAATGGATGAGTGATGTAGGAAAGATGGATGGGGAGACTCGCGCTTATATCGCTACTCTTGTAGCCTCAATATGAGTGAGCGATCATCTTACGTAATATTCTGAGATAATCGCAAAAATATTCATGAGATGCTTTGAAAAAGAGGATGAATGAAATGTACCCAACATCAGGACAGTGGAGTGGACTCCGCATGGATTAACTCTGCATCCAAATGGAAACTGACATTTTTAGGTCATGATAGCAAAATGCTGCAGCCCAGCTGTGCAAACCCTCCGCGTTGAAGATCAATCATGCAATCTCCCGTTTACTGTATAGGTTTATTTGATAATTATGACTCTGGTCGTTTGTCAGTCATTTGTGCGTTACTTCGCGTTCAGTATATCATATTCCTGTGCCCACTGTATTTTAAAAATTTAGATTACGCGTGTTCTACACCGTTTGATATACATTATGTTTAAGATGATTGCAATACCCAAACCTATCCAGATGAATACTTCATGTATATGCATGGTGGACCTAAACATCCTGCGCTAGAAAATATTCATATCCTTCAAAACACCTCACCAGGACCACAGTTATTGCATTCCGATTAATTCCACTAAAAACATACTCCTGAAGCCCACATATATTTAGAGTGTGACCTTTAAGAGTAAACTAATCAAGCAGATATTTGCGCGTTAAAGTACATTCCAAATGCACGCATACCGATTTCTACACATATTCCGGCAATGGTTGAGTATTCATTGGTTTTATCCTTCTAAACATGCAGGCAGTAATCACAGCACATTGGATGGTGCCGAGTTTCGACAAATGTGCGCAGACAAATCAGTGCAGGAAGGCTACGGCAAATACATCGGTCAATGTATATTCCGGAGAGGACCCTTTGTGGGACAGTCTATTAATAAAATTGTCGATTAATATCTATTGCCGCCTCTTAAATCAGATGTCTTATAAATTCTGTGCAGAATAGTTATTGGAAACTGATAACTGCGCTATATGCAGTTTGTTCTTTAACTTTATCCTATTCTATCAATTGATTTGAGACTATTCAAACCAAGAGGGACACGAACAATATGTCCATTTTTTTACGACTTCAGACCCTTTTCTAACACATACAAAAAGTATTAGGCTGTTATTTACCGACCAAGTGGAAGTGTTTGGTGTTGTTAATCGGTGCGAAGGGAACTGGAGAGGGACAAGAGCAGTTACTGTTTTGCATAAAAGAAAGTAACTGCGCATCTCTCGTATGGTAAAAGATCAACAATAGAAACAAAAATTAATGCCAATTATAAAGTTGTAATTTAAGCTTGTCGCGCAATAGACCTTCGTCCAAAGATGTGTTTTCGACCAATTACGATGGATGATAATGGTGCTTGAACATTTTTGCTTGTCTTTTTGTAGTTATTTAGAGGCGGGTTCCTCTGAACGGTTTTTGCGATGTCAAACTAGTATGCTATTGGAAATATTATTCAAACGCTGTACGTGTATTCTGCTGATGTACAGTCTTTATGTCTCTATGCTTTCTGACCAGATCCTCTCTCAATGCCCTCAGTTTTCTGTTATTTGTCGCAACCAGTCACATGGTCGGAATGAAGTTGGGTGATTGGAACCGGAAGAGTTGTGAAATGGAGTGTTGGCAGCATCTCAGGATCAAACAAGCTGAGACAATTCAAACCACGTCCCTAGTAATTGGAAAATAGTCACCCGGTATTAGTGTCAACAAGATCTAATTATGGGTGTTTGCTGTCAGACCAAAGCGTTCCAAATGTTGTGGTTACAATCAGTAATTAAGAACGAGGGTCATGTGTAAGAGACAGGATTTGTAAAGAAGTTATTCGGGTCGCTAAATGACTTGCCCTGAATAGTTTATGCGTTTGAATAAAGTCCTAAATGAAAACGTTCAGTTAATAGCATCATTGCAAATACATGTCGCATAACAATATACAGCTTAATATAACGTTGCATACAAAAACGCAACGTCATATCAAATGTATTTGTTACCCCCAAGCACTGCATATGCATTGCCATATTGTGAACATTCCCTACGCCAAATTGTTCAATTTGAAATCTTACGCGCCAAGTTCAACGCACACTTTTGCAGCAGATCATGGTACTCAAGCGGCGACAACGACACGCAGCCGTACCATAAAGGCGTGACACATGTTTGAATGAAATGAGACGTGAATGTGTTGTATGGTTTAATCCGTGTATTTTTAAACTCCACATCATGCCCTTAAAAGTATACTCCACTGTGACATAATATGTATGGGCCTCGTTGTAATCGGTCAGTATAGTGGCCGCCTGTGATTGGTCAGCCAATAACAGGTAGAGCTGGTCTCATGAGGGGACATGGGATTGGGTATATATTGAAGGAGCGTCCAAGTTTCGGGAGCTTACCCCCAGGATCCGAAGCGGGTGGACGTGACTCCAATATATACAGCATAAGACCGGTTATAACGCGGTGTTGGTATCGTAGTCAATAAATATATCTCGTACGCAGTGAAGTCTTGATATATCTGAGTATACCGCTCAGGCCACTCCAGAAGAGAAACAAGAAATACCCTCACAACACATGGTGGAGAATCCGGGTAAATACCACACCTTTTAAAGTTATATCGGCAGCCTGTTTGGTAGTATGAGTCTGGAATCGGATTCGCAACTGCTCGTTAGCACTCTGACAATACTCGTCGAAAAACTATCAGTGATAGTGAACAGCTTAGAGAAAAACAGAAAAGGTACGAAAGGAAGAGGTCCGTTTGTTCGCGATAATCACATCAATTCCGCGCCACAACGCTGCTGGCATTCCCGACCTCGTTGTGCAAGATGTGGGCGCGTGGGACACAACACGGAAGCGTGCTTCTCGGCCCTCTACTACCCCATTTCCCGTCAGTCAACTAGAACCCCCTACAGAAATAGGAGTGACACAAGAGACAGCAGGAGCCAAGTGCAAGCACCACACGGTCAGCGACGCTACCCTCACCAACATGACTTTTACCGGAATTACCAACCCCCAAGTCACCAAGCAAGTTACAAGCCGTCGGCAAGAGAACCATCCACTCACCATCAGACGACTAACCATCCGCGTGGTAATTCTAAATTAAGACATAGCCAATCATTTTTCAATGCAAATCAAACTGTAAATTCACTATCGTTGCCAATTCTATGTGACGCATCCACCAAAACAATACTGCATGTAGACTCATCGACACAGACTGAACTCGACGTGACAAAAACGCACGACGCAACGACGCAGACTGAACACGATCAGACAAAAATCCACGACGCAACGACGCAGACCGAACTTGATGACTCATGCACTACCTCCACTAAAACCCACGAAGTATCCGTCTCCACATCAAATTACCCACCGGACCGCGACTTGACATGCGACATCGACATTGAAACGAGTGTACAAAAGCAAAGACTCCACACGACAACCGACAGAAAGACCAAGAGGAAAAGGAAGAACAAAGCAAAAGCCGTTTCAGCACAGACAGCTCAGTCTGCTCCGAGTGACAGTAGGACGTTGACACCGATCCACACCATAGACGATTTTCATGACAAATCACTTGACGACTCACACATTTATGATTTCTACCCAAATTTAAATCCCCTTCTCTATCACGACCAATCCATCTACCACCTTGCTCACCACGACCCCGACATGGCTACTGACGACGACCTTTTCATCGACGCTAAGATAACACAAGACTACATCCCGAGAGTTGTTAAGGTTGGCTGGTGACGGTCACCACAAACAGTTAAAGCGACTTAGTTACATGACCCCCCAACCATTCTCAACGGACTTGTGGTATCGTGTGATGCCGTCTACCCTCATGCAAGTGTTGTTTACCTGCTTTAATGTAATTCCTTTGTGGATGCAATCTTATTCCCATGTGGCTGACAAAATCCAATTTAGTTCTACTGAATTCTCCCGCGTCACCTTTCTTCAATGTAAATTGTCTCCAATTAACAGATTTAAAATTGCAAATGCGCGGAGTAGTTCGATAAGTTTAATTATCGGGGTTTCACTTTCATCTTTAATGTATTCAGGCTATTCATGCATCACTGATTGCTGCCAATTTGCCACGGCCTGTAAGATATATGTATGTTAATTTGTTTGTCGATTGTCCAATGGTGTATGTGAATTGCTGTGATTCATTTGTTATTATTATCATTTAAATTTTTGTGTTATATATAATGTAGTGATGTACCTACCTTTTATAGAAAGGGATAATGTTGGTTAATAAGATAATGGATTTATATATTATTCAGATATTCAAAGGTCTGATTCAAACAAAGAGTTAACGTTGTCTGAATGAGAAATATGTGTTTTTATGTTTTAATATGAAGGAAAATCTCAGTCTATAATTGAGAACTTTTACTTGTGAACAAATGTCTTAATGTACATGAGAGTTATTATATATTAGTATATGTCATGTTTGGTTCACTTTGATGTTTGTACAGTGGAAGTACAGATTTTATAGAAAGGGATAATGTTGTATGGTTTAATCCGTTTATTTTTAAACTCCACATCATGCCCTTAAAGGTATACTCCACTGTGACATAATATGTATGGGCCTCGTTGTAATCGGTCAGTATAGTGGCCGCCTGTGATTGGTCAGCCAATAACAGGTAGAGCTGGTCTCATGAGGGGACATGGGATTGGGTATATATTGAAGGAGCGTCCAAGTTTCGGGAGCTTACCCCCAGGATCCGAAGCGGGTGGACGTGACTCCAAATATATACAGCATAAGACCGGTTATAACGCGGTGTTGGTATCGTAGTCAATAAATATATCTCGTACGCAGTGAAGTCTTGATATATCTGAGTATACCGCTCAGGTCCACTCCAGAAGAGAAACAAGAAATACCCTCACAACAAATGAAAGCAGTTGGATGTAAAATAAAACAGTGTGCTCAAAATCTAGTTTCTCAATAAAACAGGTTTATGGTCTTAGCGCCAAATTGTAATGAACTAAGTGAACATGTCTAGCTGAAAACTTTCCTCAGAGATAGAGAAATCCCTTGCTCGAGTTATAAGACGACTGAGCTCGTAGAATACGTAGGAAATGCCTGCAACACCGTAAATATTGTGGACTTGGTCGAGGAAGATAATTGAGAGAATATATACATTGAATGAAGAACTATTAGATTAGAGGGTCAGCAAGACAATTTCCCAGATCCCAACAAACTTGCTGCATTGCAGGCCGACATGGCATATGCACCTGACGTTACTGAGGCTTACTGTCTTATTTGTTAGATAACCATATGAAAGTGCAATCACAAGGGGATATCAGCTGCTTCTTAAAAGACACATACATGCAATAGTATATAAATCCCTGAATCATTGTAAGAGTTATCTGAGGGGGAAATGTGTTAGGGAGCATTCCAAGTCCGAGCAACCTCACGATTTAACTTAAGTGAGTTGGATACAGATATTTCACACATCTCATAAATATATACAAATACCTATGCAGACTTGCTGGTACAATATTAACTTTGTGTTTTGCGATTTGGTGGAAGAGAGGAAAAATGTTTGTTATTTATTTTTTCATCTTTCTTTGGCGAGATGATGGTGGTGTCAAACATGTTGTGGCAATGATGTTTGTTGTGGCTGACGTCAATCCCATTGCAAAGTCTAATCCAGCATAACCGCCTGATAAAGATACATGTCGCACAGCTTCGATTATTATGAGAATGTGAAGGCCTCTTTTACCCACAACGCAAGGAAGTATCAAACACAGGCTTGATAACCAAATATTCAGATTACAGTACTTCACATAAATTCTCATGTCTAGCAGGTTTCAAAATACCAGGCATTTCGAATTGAAACGTCATGCCTTACCTCAGAACACTTACAAAGCCCCATTCTGGTTTCAAGACGCGCAAATGATCACATCATGTCAATATGATGTGCTTATAAAATGAAGCATCACTCACTCGCGTATGCAGCATTAATTGGCGAAATCAGGGGCTAAATGCTTGTAATTGGTTTGTAGAGCTAAGTCTAATGCAGCGTAATCCCATCTGTAACTGCCCTGATTATCGTTGCCATATCAGGCAGAAAAAAGGGATTCTGGTTGTTGGAGATGATTTTCCTATATGACGTTAAGGTACTATTTTTACCCTTATGCTTGTAAGGTACGCGGAAAGATATGAGAGCTTCTGATCGGATGCTGATTAGTTGTCGTATTAATATCAAATGAAGTACACATACATATTTAATGCAATGTGATGTATGGGATTGAGGCTGTATTGTTCAGTCAATCTTTGTCAAGATGAATATCTATTCCAAAATAGAATTTGTGTCGCCCTGATAACCGCCCATACCCTTATTATTAACACATGGCTACAAGACTCTTATGATTGTCTGGGTTTATTAAGGTTCCCACTGCTACAAATCTTCACGGAGTGGAATGAGACAAATATTTTGCATATATCGTTTAATTCAGCCGTACTTTCCATTATTTTGGTGTCTAGTTATCTTTGTTACATGCTAGGTCTGTCTAAGACAAGCACATTTGAGCTACGCAGGTTAGATTGTGAATGAGTTGTACTGTATGCACCATAATGTTTGCCTTCATACCATACTCAATAAATTGTAATTTTCTATATGGCATTCATATCGAGTGAACTATGAAAGATCGAAATACAAAACAAAACTCACAAACCAGCTACCATCTTCCTGCATACATTATCTATTCGGGTACCAATGTAATTCGAATCATGGTCATGAAGCAGATGAATGGTGTGAAAAGTTTGACAAATGTATCAAAACACGAGCGGCTGAATAGTTAAAGATGCAAAACAAACCAATCGCACATTTAGCCGTGTATATGGACAATTCTATGGATGTGAAGAATACTGATTATGTGATTCAGTAACAACGCATGTTTTCCCGATAACGAGTACATAACACATGCATATTTTTACATCTCCTATTTTCTTGTCGTGGTCATCATGAGCTTCAGGTAATATCATATCATAATCCAGCAAGTATGTAAAGCAAATCGCGGTACACAAGGCAAATATAGTGATGCTGAATAATAGGCGTATGTCTGCGGTTGTGCACCTATAATGCTGCTTGCGGAAAAAGGTAACTGTTTCTTTATCATACTAACAAACGTATGAAGATTCATCGTACCAGGACTTAGAATACCCAAACAGGCTTAATATTATGTAAGCAATTAATTATGAAATCGACTCGATTTAATTGTCACTATTCTACGGATGGGATGCAGTCCAACCTGTAATATTACTGTTCCCGAATACCAGACGACATTTCTCTCCCCCACGAATGTTCTGACAATGCGAACGTGAGCGTCATGATTACACAAAAAACACATATACGCTTGGGACGTCAGGAACGTGTGATGTATTCTTTGTCCAACCAGAATTGCAGGACCACCACCGTCAGATGAGACAGTGGTTGAATTAACCGTGAACGAATGCTTAACAGGCTTGTGTAGGTTGTCAACATGCTTAATTGCCGTTAGTGGTCTTCGACTGCATTCTGGGACACATGTCAGCGTTTATACGCTTGTGAAGTCTGGTCTCGTAATATGTTGCAGCAGTATATTTTTTCTAAAATTCAGCTGGGCTTTCGGGGCACATACTTTGTTTTTGTTGGTGGTTGAATCCGGAATCATGTTGTTGATTTGTTCTTCACTCTGCCAAAGACCCCAGTATACTACATCTTTCGCAGCTTCTCTGTAGCATGTAATTTGGCAACTTTACATTCTTCAGCTTTCCTTATTTACTCAGCAACTGCTTCCCGTTGTGCTTTATGGATTGCATGTTTTCTCTCTTTGAAAGTATGTCTCGTTATTGCCACATGTTTTTGTGCCTGAGTGAGGATTAGCTTTTTCTCTTTCGGGGTCATGGATTGAAGCCAAGCTAACATAGTGTTGTGTGCAAAAGTTATATATGCGTCACTGCCAATGTTAGAAATGTTTAACTTTGTTCTAAGAATCATGAAGATGCCCAAAAATGCTTTCTGAACATTGTTGTGCTTTAGCAGTGCTGTAGTTTTCTCTCTAATTCCCATATCTGCCCCAACGTCCATCATTTAGATGATCCTTGAACATGCGACATAACAATTTAGCCAGAGCTAGAAGCATAACACTCAGTACCATTTGTTCTAGATCATCATGCTCCCACGGATATACAAGTGAGGAAAATATCACATCAGCCAATTGCTTATCCCGGTTGCAGTAGGACAAATAATGCTCTGCTCTCATAAATTGCTCGGTTTGGATTGCAAAGCGAATAGATAGTCTATAAGTTCTTGGTAGTAGGTGCCAATTTCCATGATGTGTATGTGTCTGCTTTCCATCAAGTTCCACAGGGGGACTGTGACAAATCCCAAGGTCTTGCATGCATTGCCAAAATATGCCTGACTACCTGAAGCAAACGATTTGGTGAATAAACTTCTAGAAATGTCCTGAGTTGATCTGACAAAAAAGTGCTGGCTGCATTAGCAAATAGGATATGGAATCGATTTTCATGAAATGGCTCGATTGGCACAGTTTGTAGTCGACGTTCCTTTAGCCAGAGTCGCATGAAATCTAAAAAGGTCCCATGACATCCACATTTTTCGTCTGCCCCCTGGGAAATCGCCTTACAAGTTGCCCTTGCCAACCTTGTCCCACTTGGCTCATTGGATTTTAGGAAGCTTTTGTCACAAATAGCTGGTTGATCGCCAAAACAATCTTTTTCTGCTTCCAAAAGGGACGATGAAGCAGTCTCCGCTAGATTGACAAGAGCGTGTAGTCTGCAGAAGAAGTTGTAAAATCTTCCCAAGTATTCAATTTGTCTATACAGTTAATGGTAAGATTTTATTCCTATATTTCTCCAACAAGTCATGGTAGTTCACCTGAGTAGCCGCTCAGTCAGACATGGTGGACACAATGTTTGAGATGTTTCTGTTAGACTGTTCTTTAGAATTAACACCAGGAGCTGGAGTAAGATCACTAAGTATCGGTTTGAATTTACTCAGTGTATCACTTCCTGATTAGACACCAGCTCACGCAATCCCAGTACAAGTTTATTGCCCTCAGAATCATTGGCATGAAACCTATGATATTTAGCTCCAAATTATAATGTTTCATCACTCATCACTTTCTTTGGTAACAAGTTCTTCTGATACTTGTCTTTGTGTAATTAGTAGGCGCATGATATTCCATTCGCTGATTGTAGAGACCGAGGAGTTATTTCCCATAGGAACATTCTGATTTAGCAAGCCGACAATACACTCTTTAATATCATCAGAGTAGTGTCATCTTTCATCTCGGGTCTCCACTCTTCAACCGTTTCACGCAGCCAATAATTTTCTGCTGTGCTGTCGTTGAGTTCTTTTTCTTCCTGAGCAAATTGGATGTTAAGTGTTTCAATGTCTTGGGTCTATTTAGTACACCGTAGTTGTGATGTTAATCCCTTCACTTGACATCCTTTACTTTCCAAACACTTCCCCGGGGATGCTACTTCTCTCCTGCAATCCTATACTTCCTTCTTTATACATTTTAATTGATGGTATCTTTTCACTCGGTTGAGTTTCGACAATAATATGCCATTTCTGTCGCGTAGCCTGTGATTCTCTGCCTTTACTTCGTTTTCTGCAACCAAAACCTCTTTGACTATTCTTACTGAAGATAGCTCAGTCATAAGAAATTGCCCTGGGGGTGCACTGGTTGCTGCAGTAGATGCACAGGGTGTTTTTCCTTCATTATTGGCCACTGAAAGTTAGCTGACAATAAATCATTCAGTTTTTCCTGTGCACCATGCCAGTGTCTTGCCATTCGCCCAAAATGGCGCCATAAATGCCAAGAAGTTTACTGCTTACTTGACATTTTTTCCAACTAAATTATCGATTTCTGGAGCAACCTCGACACAAGTGATGTCAACGGAATCTGTGTTCATCGCAGAAACTTTCCTGCAAATCATAGATGATTTTGGTTCTCGCTCATCGGAACATGAGAGTAAGTCCTGTGGCTGTCAGGTTCGCTGCAAACTCCATCGTCAAATCATTCAACTTAACGACATAGCGCTACGAAACTATTCATTGTTCACAATGGAAACTGTGGATGTGTGAGTTACGCGTTCATCAAGTGACGTCACGAGATGCCGGTCCGAAATATTAGGAAAGTGAACAAAGATCGACTTTATATCTTAATATATGTTATGTTCGTGTGATTTCATCGAGAAATGGACCACACAAAACGAATACAAATAAGTATATTTTTTCTTACCTCACATGGTCGATCTATCTGGCCCAAATTCTTGTGACCTAATGCCTAAAATACGAGTTTGTAGCCCGAGTACATAAAAACGCTGAAATATACACTATACGGTCATTTATAAAAGAGAAAGGTTGTGTTAAAAACGTTTATTCTGACACTCAGCAGCCACACTTCCAGCAACTTAATCTTGCTCTGTTGAATGAGAGTGTTGTTTGGTTTTCTTAAATCATGACAGCTGTGTGCACTTTCATGATCAGATATTATACCATCTTCACGCACATGAAGTACTTTTTTAACCCTTGACCATGTTGACCAAGTAGCCCTCAAAACGCCCATGGCAGTGTCTATTGAGGTCCTTAGCGAATGCTTTCGCTAAAATACCTTCGTTAGTCCAGTTCGTGAGTTTGCTTTCGCTAAAATACCTTGACTAGTTCGGTTTGTGGGTTTGTTTGTTCGCTTGTTTGTTTGATTGTAATTTTTTTTTGGCAGTCGATTCAGATCTTTTTTGTAAAAGGTAAGCAACAATGATGTCATGAACCCAGACTCTTTTTGTTGACCTTGACCTCAAACTAAGTTCGAGGTAATCGAGAATGTGAAAGTTTAGAATTCCCAATATGTCCGATGATTTTTTTTCGATTCTATAAGAAATTTACACCATTTTGTAGCTCCATTCGGTTGGTTTGTTCGCTTGTTTGTTTGATTATAAACCTTATTTTTTGGCAGGTGATTTACATCTTTATTGTAAAAGGTTAGCAACAATTTTGTCAGGAACCAAGACTCTTTTTGTTGACCTTGACCTCAAACTAAGGTCGATGTAATAGAAAATGTGAAAGTTAAAAATCCCCAATATGCCCGAGAATTTTTTTTAGAATCTCTAACAAATTTACACCATTTTGTTGCTCCATTCGGTTGACAAAAGTGTTGTAAATATATCGTGTTGTAAAAAATCAATAGCTTTCCCAAGCGCCTAATGTCGAAAAATCGTGGTATCATTCAAAAGAAAATAAACTTCAAAAATTCAATCGCCTATAAAACAATTATTAACCGTCCCATGGCATCAAACAATTTGTCGAAGGTTGTCAGTGATATGGTTGGTTACATCGTGAATTTTCATCGTTTCTTGATGACGTCATTGCCGTTTCGGATTGCATCAAAAATTATAAAAATACCACAAGTTTAACTACCAATCTTTCTATGTTAAACGCTTCGATTTTAAAAATGATTACATATTCGGGAAGTTGTGTTCAATTGCAATCTATTTTTAGCATTCTTGCGGGTGGGGGAATTTCTTATTACAATAATCGGTAAAATTCTATCCATTCGTAACTGACAAGCCAATCATCGTCCGATCTGAAAAAAACTTAACATTTTCTGAAAGCTGAAACTACCAAGAAACTTTGAAAATGACATGTTCTTTCAAATGGATGACGTTACTTAGGTGCGGAATGCATTTCTGTTCCAGTGGAAGGGAAATTGACAATGATTGCCATGATAGCGATTTACCAATGATGCCAATGGGGATTATGCGTGATGAAGATATTTTTAAAGATAACCTTGATGATTATAATGGTGAAGAAGATGGGTGTGAAAAAAATTGTAATCTAAGTTCGCCAAGTTCCCCCATGTAGCTGTGGGCTTTTTTTTAAATTGGTGAATTCGCATTCGTCAAGTTATGGCGATCAGTCCGGTTTGTATCTTGTATGTTTGGTTGTTGGTTTGTTAAAAATGTTTTTTGATCCGCGATACAGGTCGAACTTTTTGAATTTGTTTTCTGTAAATCGTTAGGGGTCAATTATGCCCAGAACCGAGAGGTTTTGTTTTGAACTTGACCTGAAAATAAGATCATTGAATAAGTGAAAAACAACTATCTCAAATAACTCCGTTATTAATGGTCGGATTGTTACATAATTTACATTATTGTGTGACTCATTCTAATTGCCAGCTTATAAATTCTATATAAATGTGTACATCGAACCAACAGCTTTCCCAAGCGCCCCCGATCGAAAAATCGTGGTATCGGTCCGAATGACAACATAAGTTTCATGAATATTTTGAGCGCATATAAAGCCGTCAATACATGGTCGATAATAATACAAATTGGGTCACATGTACTCCATGACAGCTTAAGTAGGATCCTTAGATTTCTTGAATGTCGATGACGTCACTTCTGGTCACGAAAGCATCAATGCTAAAATACGTCTTTGCTTTAGGATTTGATTTTGAAACAGTTAACGTATTATGAAAGTGTAATGTAATTGTAAACTTTTTTTCAATATATGTTATTGTTAATAATACATTGTTAAAACAATTGTAGCAGGTCGAAAATTCCTGGTAGCCAAAATCTCACTTCCAGGTTTGAACGAATCAAAGTTAAAACGGGGGTGAAATCTGAAGTTATCGCGTTTGTCCGTCGTTTATGGTCGTATCGTGAATACGGTTATACTCGAAGGAAGCCAATTCAATTCTGAACATGTAACCATCAAAATCTATTAGCATCGTTGAATGTGATGCAACACCCTTGTATTTCATATAATTTATTTTCCTTTCATAGACAACAGACAGCTTGTCATGATGTTGTTGTTGTTATTTCAAATTGGAACGCTGTTCCGCTTGTCATGATCGCAACTCTCACTTTTATATATCTTTCCGCTGTGACCTTGACCTCCTTATCCCTATCCACACACTCAGCAGAACCGAGAAGTGGTGTATTCAGTTCGTGGCGGTATGGTGCTAGAGGGGTGGGGGTGGGGGTGGGGGGATTAATGTGCATGTTTATCCTAAAGCCATGTTTATTCTAAAGCCATTGTAGCGTGAATGTGCATAAATGCCTCTCTATGTTGAATGACTTTGGACTACATGATCATGACCCCCTCCAGAGTAGGATTGTGTCTGATTGACCAATGCGTACTTCGTACCACGCTGTGACAAGTAGCACCTGTTGTGAAGCAAGTGTAAATAACCAGGTACTGACTGTATCTGGACTGATAACAAACGTATTTGATCAAATGACATCAATAGCGCTTGAAGAACGGCATTTGTTTTTATAAAGAGTCAAATGGTAAGGGAATAGCTTTATTTTGGATGAATAAGCCGACCGGATACATTGGGTACTTAAATCGAAGACAAAGCTAAATAGTCATCTATTACCGAGAAAAACAATTGCAGATTGTTTGAAATGGTGATGTGTACGCTTGGTCATCCTCATTAATCGTTTTAGCACCCGATGCGAATCGCAGCGACCAGTATATACTGCGCTTGTGACCGCTTGTCAGCGCAGTGACCACTGCAGGCAATTTCTAAAATTACCCGTCCCTAGGGTTTATCCGTGCAGTGCCCTTTGTGCGGTTCGATGTTTTCTGGAGGAGCGATCCTTGTGTTCAATAAGCGCATTTGAGAAGTGAAATAACCGATGATCCCTGGAATTACCTACCGACAAAATAGTCGACAAATTTAATGAATCGTAGTTTATCTTGTGCCACTAAGCACAGGATTAAAAAATAAGCCATGTTTCCTTCCATGCACAGAAAGACTAAAAGGTATTTTAAATGAACGACTTCAATTCTTAATATTTCTATACAGGGGAGGTTTATACCGACTAGGCGAGTTCCGCCATCTTGGATCGCTAAACCGGAAATCGGTGGTCGAGGAACGCGATTTTGACAGCTGTGAAATAGGTGGAAGACAGGTCGTCGTGTGGTAGATGTAATGTCTTTGATTTCGGGTGTGTCGCGGTTTGGAAGGATTAAAGGACGCATTTCGTAGATGTCGATACCTTTGATCATGCAGAAAGTCAATGCATTGAGGCTGGCCTCTCGCTCACGGTTTATTATGATCTGCTCAAATGCCAACACCGCTCGTAACCATGCACGCCACTGGGTATATAAAGGGGTTAATCTCAATAATTATGGTATATATCACAATGGTGAATCACTGCTGCGTTGTCGATTGCATCACAAGCTCAAGAACTACACACCAGGATGGCTCCAAACCTAAATTCTTCAAATTCCCGGGGCAGATTCGCTACCCAGGTACAAGGCATGGGTCAAGGCAGTTAGCAGGAAGAACTTAGCTATCAAACCACACACTGTTGTTTGTTCCAAGCATTTTGTAGAAGGTATGCCAACACTTTACAACATCCAACACCATGCCTTAACATGGGTTACCCATGGAAGATACTTAAGACAAGGTGACTGTTTGATTTATTGTAATACATCAGTAAAGCTATGTCATACAGCTAAAATCTACTTCTGTTTGAGAATCTTAATTTGAATGTTATACTTCCAGGTTCAGATTGTCCTCTCGCCGTGAATATGAATCTAGGCTCAAGTTGTCAAAGCAGTTACCCCCTGGTAAGAGTCCCATACAAAATGATGAAATATTGTTTAAATGCAATAGTTGTTATTTCACCTGTAGTACCTTAGTTTTATTGCATCATTTCTCGGGTTTTTACACTCAGTAAGATGTGGGGTGGTCGGGCTTCAGACAAGCACTTGTAAAAAACTCAGGTAAGGGAGTATCATTGGTCTTGTGTAACTTAACTTGTTGCTTGCCTGTATAATATGTACATATACCCGTTTATATCATTTGCTTTTCAAAATGTTTACAGGAGCAGAGTTCTTTGATCAGTTGGACCCACACGACCAGATTATGGCAGACCGGGGTTTTGACATTGCAGATCTTCTGGCCCCCAGATGTGTCACGCTCAATATACCCCCATTCACCAAAGGAAAGACACAGCTTAGCCAATGTGAAGTCGAACGCCACAGAAAAGTGTCCAGCCTCAGGATTCACGTTGAGAGCAATAGAGCGAATAAAGGACTTATGAGTGTAGCAGGCTGTTTTCTCCCCGAGTCAGATTAGCCAGCTTGACAATATTATGACAATTGTTTGTGCCAAAACAAATCTCCCTCCTTTAGTACAAGATAGTGACCTTGAAACTTGACTTGATAACAGTACGCAATATATGGAAACAATGTAATTTATTACATCATTTGCCCCCTGTAAATATTTCACTATGATTACACATTTTATGAAAATAAACAATATTTTGTAATGTAAGCGAGACAGTTGTTCTATGCATACCGTCATAGTATGGAAGAAAAAAACATTACCTTGACTACAAACAAATAATTAGTAACACACAATAAGTGCCAAATGTATGAATTAAATGTACAAGCTGATAGATTATCAGTATTAAAAAAGGATTTTCCATGCAATGCACATCTCCCCTAAAGTTTTGTGGACTGGTACAACCGGTCTGACTGGGCAGGGTTGATGCTGGACTTGATGGCAATGAGGTCCACATCAGCATTGTCAGCAATGACCAAAGCAATTGTTTGGGCAGGGGCTACATACTCAGATGTCTCTGATATGACTACATGACTTGAAACATCAGCTGAAGAACAGACAAATATCAGTTAATTAGATTATTCAAGAAAGGAGATGCATAAATATAATAGTTCCATGAGATCTGATTTGCTGTAACCATAAGTGTACGAACTCACCAATGGAATTCTGTTGGTGTCCAACTGGGTCGATGGCAGTTAGAATGACTGCATTCGGTGCAGCCTCAGCTACAATATCCCAGAGGGATTCTTCATCTATTTAGGTTGCTTGTTACGCTTCCCATACTGGGGCATTGAGAAGCCGATATTCTGCAGCTTCATGGGGACAAGATCTGTCCTAAAGGGACAAACAACAAATGAATAACTATGAATCATAAAAGTTATTTATATAAATATTAATGACAGTCATTGGCATGATGTCCACGTCACACAAATGTAGTAACTATGACTGCTTGCTTCCCCAAGCCCAGCCATGCAGTAGCACCTTGCTCCCTTGACCCATCCTTCTTGGTGAATGAGGGCCCACACATCATACGGGGCGATTGTGGTGTGCTGAGATGGACGGACAGCTGTTGCCACAAACTCAAACTTGCTTGCCGTCATGTGAAGACCAAGCTGGTCTACCAAGCCACAGTAAACATAGTTGTATGCATCCAAGGCCTTGAATGCACCCAAAGAATTCTTGTTGTAAATGACTGAAGCAATAATTCATTAACAGTGTAAGTGAATTAAAGGGTCATTTCATACTACAGGTTAATAGTAAGTAGTGTTGAAATATGAACAAACATTTCTAAGCAAGTATGACTGATAAGAAATCAAAAGCAACGAAACAAAAAAAATACCTGGTGTGTCAATCAATTAGTTGTAGAGGTTACCATACTGAAATTGTGGGACGACCAGTTTGTTAGACTTTGTGGATGGGGAAGTGAGGCTTCACCATCAAGCTGAAGAAGACAGTCCAGAGGCTGTTTGGCAAGTTGCTGGGTTTCAATTTCTGGAACAAATGTGTCTTCAGGATAATACAATTTTTAAAAATAAATACATTGACCACAACAAAAATCAAGGGCCAGAGCAATACCAAATGTGACACAATATCCCAATTATTTGATTAATTTGGATAAATCACCACCCAAGATTACAAAATGTTGATTAGCAACTGATTTCTTTACCGAGTTAATCATACGCATATTGCAGTATAACAAAATAAAATCAATACAAATAACATTGGGTCTAAAAAAAACACAAAATAGAAGATACATATCTGTATAATAACTCCATACCTGTGGGGTTTTTGGGAAGGTTGAGTTTCCATTTCCAAGCCCAAAAGGCCAAAGTCGCAAGCTCCTGCTTTGATTCTTCAACTTTCAGTCGTATTTCTCCCAAATAATGCACAGTATATGAACTAAATGAGGCTCTAGTACTTTCTGTCATCTCTGAACTACATCGCACGGCACTTTCGGGTGATATATCGCAATTGGCGAGCTGAATCTCACGAAGCGCAAAAACGTTCCGCCGGGGAGAAGCCATTACACACCAATGTTTTGATTTTGTAGACCACCGATTTCCGGTGGGCCTTCGGCGTCAGGTGTCATGGCCGACAACTCGCATACTGGGTATACGCGAGTTAGTTTTCCTCGTATATTAACTCATATTATCGCCCACGCCCATATTGATTTGACTGCAGGTTAGTTCGAAAGATTCAGTCCTAGCCTCTACAAGCTCGTCGCGTTTTCCAAGCGTCCGACTTCTGATTCAGCGTATTAAATCAAGCATCGTTATTTATATTATACAACTGATTAATTCATCCTTTTGTGGCTCTTTGTTTGAACGTAAAATTCTGACGTTTATATTCAACAACGTTAGTATGACGTTTAATTGCAGCAGCTTTCCTGATATGGACTTAAAACAACACTTTTGTAACATCTCCTCATGTTTTTCAATCTCAGGGAGAAACACTAACTCTGAAAAAGCTTGTCCTGTCGGGCAAGTCCTGCTAATTTTTACTAGTCCGATTGAAAAATCTAGTTGCCTGGTCATAGTATGACAAAATGACTAACAAGGAATTTACCGGAATCGCCGATCACCCGCTGAGTTGGTGAGTCTTGCAATGCAGTTAGTTTAGACCTTGATGTCGCATATAGACAATTTAGGTTTTCTTTCTCGGTAAACCGAACGCACGTTCCCAGGTATCGCTGATCGATCTTAATATGCTTTGTTTAAAAAAAATTAGAATATAACAAACGACTCGTCCCATTGGACAAGTTAGATGGCAGCTTCACTTGTCCGATTGCTACCCTACTTGCCAGGGTAATGTTGCAATCATAAATAGTTGATTGATAGCAGACAGGGAGCACCCTATAATAACCACCCCCCTGCTGGTGCTGTGGCAGTACAGATGCACCCTATCGCTGTCCTGATTGCCTGTCTGCAATATGACTCTACTATGGCTTTGCAGTAGACTCGCATTGAACACCCATTCGTGAGTGGCAAGTATAGCTCCACTGCTGTATGTATTAGTAATAAAAAAATAACTATTGCTGACAGTTACTTATGGTTCTTTTTGTATTGTGTTACTCTATTCAAGGCGACCATTTTATCACTGCTGATCTTCCAGGTTAGAAGCAAATCACGGATCCTCATGAATCCCCGGACGCACTATCATCATTACTTATATTTAAGTAAGTTAACAGAAATAAGCCAAGCACCTAACCATTTCTTTCTTTCACATTGATTGAACCTGACACCGCAAAAATGCATATGAATTGTTCATCGATTTTATATAAGTTTTATGGTAATGCAATAACTGAGGTTAAAAATGTTAATTATATGTACATCATATCTTATAAGCCTCTCTATTTGTGCATATAACAGCTATGCAGGGTGCACCCACTCAGATGTTGCAGCTTGGAAAAGAGGGACCTCACAAATCTTTTGAGGAATGGCTTCTGGCCACTGACCCCTACCATGCGAGGAGTTATAGTAAGGTAGCTTGACCAACTGCAGTGCCTATCACATGAGGCACATATTCAAGTGCAGGCATTTGTCATTTCCACTGATATACACACATCCTCAAATTTGGGCAAGGTAATTCGCGTGATATCTTAAAAATTGATTTACAAATGCGATAAGATATGTGTGATCAATTCATATTTCCCTTTGTGTAACAAAAGGAATCTTTCACCCTGTTCAGTATCAGTCGCAGTGATCAGATCCATGAATATCCACAACTGTGGCAGGAGATGAGGGATGCCCCATATCATTTCATTGCCTGTTTCTTGGCTATTTGAATATCCAGCCTGTCCAAAGGTTAGGTCATTTAATGTTATAGTCAGATGCACACACACACACACACACACACACACACACACACACACACACACACACACACACACGCACGCACGTACACACACACACACACACACACACACACACACACACACATTTACACACACATTTACACATGGGCAACTCGACTTTACTTTGGATGGTAACTGTGGCCTTATGTCAGGTACATAATGAAATAACTACCTGTTCTTATTAATGTCTTCTAGCACATAGTTTACTTACTCCTTTGTGTACTAGAAGCCACAGGAGACGTAAGAAGAGACACTTCTTGTCCAACATAAAAGATTGGTACCCATAAAAAACCTAGTAAATATTGTAGTAGATGTTGTTATACTCCCTTTAGCTAATATCATGTCAGATAAATAGGGATTTACTGTATAAATGATGAAATGTTCATAATAGCACCAAAGGCAATCCCTATGTGGTGAAGGTCATGCAATTTTATGTCATCAGGTATTTATGTTTTATCTTCATATATCAACTGATATAATTATGCAAGTACAGTAGTGTTGTTGTGGTGTTAGTCATTGTTTTACTATACTATCTTGGGGTGGTTTTATGTTTATTTGTAGATCACAGCCTCAGTCTGGACTGCTAGACTCGGATGATGCAGACACTACTCTAAGGATCACAGATAGGCTCACCTTGTAATTTGTATGTAACTATCATAACAGTTTTTAGCTCTACTGTTCAGCAGAGTTTACTGTAAGTACCTGTCTGTTTGTAAACTTTTGATAGCACAAATGACACAGAACATCTGGTGACAATTGTACCCTGCAGACTAAAAATTGCCGAGTTATTTATGAAAAATATATTAATTAGTTTTCAACCCTTGTGTGCCATTGAATACCTTATCAAACAATAAAAGTTATTAATTGTCATATAGTCATAACTTTAAATTGAAATTCATGCCAAAAGATGAAGAGATTCAAGGTATATTGACCTCTCATCGAATGTTTTATATCTATATGTATTTGTTGTAAGCAATATCAGAGATGTATTTTGATAACAGGTTTGACAACTAGGTTGTTTGTTCTCCATTCACTACGCAACCAAGGTCGACAGAGCAAGGGTCGACAGCCACCATCAAGCTGTTATAACATCTTCCACATTCTTTTTCAATTACCTCCATATTTTTGTAATCTTGTCAGCATGTCTGAAATAAAATAAACTGATATTATGAACACTCATTTAGTGTTGATTTATGCATGGCCATCAAGCTTAAGAACTTATTGTGTCATCAATACTATCATTACAGACATATATAGACGGGGTGACCTCAGTGGCCTGGATCAGATGTGTATGTTGAGCACATGGTATGACTTGACATGTTGACGGCGCAGGAAGCGCCCGAACACCCCTACAAGCGGGTACTTACAACTGTCTAGAAGTGGTGTGTTTCGTCAACATTAAGACATATTACCTTGTTTAGCCCATGTTAAAGCGATGCAAATTGGGTGCCCGAAATCTAGAGTACATCTCAGTATAATAGATATTCTGCGACCAGGTGTATTTCCTGCATTCACTGATTGTTTTCAGTTAGACAGTATAAATCATTGATTGTAAAGATCTTTTTAAATGTGGTAATTTGTATAAGAGTAGTATTTCAATATATATATTTTATATCATACCCAGCAAACACATAACATTCCGCCAACGTTACTGTTAGTCACATAATTTTGTTACAACCCAGATAGCACTACAACACTGGGCCAACACTGGCTGAACTGCTGGCACAAAGTCATACCAACATAGGCCCACCGTAGTCTTATCCCGCAGACCAATGTAGGCTTGCTAATGTTTTGTCAAAGTTGGCAAGCCTACCTACGCCCAGACTTAGTGTTCCAACAATTAGGTGGACATGGTTGAACTGATGTAGTTGTAGTTTCCATGTGCATAAATAAGAAACAACCAGATCTCAGAAAAACTTCTACTTTATTTAGTATCATATTTTTATTCTGAACCAGAATCTGACTTCATGACTTCAGTTTCACTGTAAAACAGAAGTACAAAATTTTGAGCTTAATAATGTAGAAAAAAATACAGAACAATGTGTTTTTCACTGAATCATCATATTGGAGAGAAGCTTAGACACTTATATGCTGGCTCGTTTTCTTTCACCCACCCACCCACCCACCAACCCTCCCCTCCCCCCACCCGACACACACACACAAACAAAATGAAAAGCCTCCAACAGAAATAGTTTCAATAACTACTGAAACAAAACTTTTCTACTTCCATACCACTCACTAGCTCCCAGCAGCCATTTGTTGATGCATTCCTCAACATCTACCTCCTTAATTGACAGCATTTTAGCCGCATCTGATTAAACCTTTTATGCAGGTTATTGATAATGTATGGCAACTGAATATTAACATTAAACTACTAACCCTACACTGTGCTGACAAGACTTTTTCTTGCCCAGTTGAAAGATCTGGCCAAGCTGTTACTCAGTAGTGAAAGGAGCATTTTGTCCACTGTATCTTTCACCCCAAATCAATGCAGGGAGCATAAATGAGTAACCTAAACACACACAACAACAATCAGACATTTTCCTGCTATGCTGTAAGTAATATACACATGAAAGAATTTAGCTATATAGGTTTTGTAATTGAAAACACCAACATAAATAAATATTGATTGAGTATTGACTCTAAGGTAATATCCTGTGTGATTTTATATTGTTGTGCTAGTAGAATCAATTGGCTAGTTTACCCAGCTTATTCAATTGATAATATTCTTATATGATGTATTAAAATATCTGTTCAGAAGCATACACCAGAACTGAAACGAACGGCAAAGATAAAAGAACGAAGGTTAAATACATCATTAACGAGGCATATTGTTAGTGAAACACCATACCTATTTGAAAATTACTGTCAAGAGTAACTTATGAGTGTCATAAGTGTTTATGTGGTTTTATTTACCTGCATTGTAGTTTTTTAATTAAGATATGCTATGTTGAATGGTCTGTTGGTATGTGCTTTAGCTGAAACAATAGGGACACTGCACAAATGTCCTTACACCAAGGTTGAAGCTGGCAAGGTGCAAGCATAAGAAATGCCTTCTGGGGTTGTCTGTAAGTGACCAGGCAGTTAGAACCTGATTGAACTGGAAGCTGTTCTGTCCCACACAAAAGACATAAAGTTTGAGGGTACATACAACAATGTTACTGACTGCACACTATATCTATATATTGTATAATGGAAAATATATGCAGCTATAGTAACTGATACCAATATCATTGAAAACAAACAAAGCACATATCATAGTCAGTCAGAACATCATACATATTGATGATTAAATCACCACTGTTTCAGTGGTTACCGACAAGATGCAGTGGAGGTCCACGTTGGAAATAATTCCACTCCCATGGATGAGGTCCAGCCAACTGTTGACATGGAATAGATGCCTACATGCTGTGAAGGACAAAAGCAAGGATACAAACACATGGTAACCATATTCCTTTGTCAAGGAAATTTTTGAGCAGGTTCATATTCTGATGAGTGTGTGAAAATCATAAAAAACTTATAGAGAGATAATCAATCATTATTTTGGATATGTGGATCTTTAATGTCAACTCTGTTGGATTTATTAATGTTATCAGTAGCATATGTTTATTTTGAAATGTTATTGTCATTGATAATGGCTATCTATGTTTAAATAAACACTGTTTCAGTGGTCACCGACAACTTGGAAGATGCAGTGGAGGACCACCTTGGAAATGACTCCATGAATGAGGTGGAGTCAAGTTTCGACGACCACAATAAGGTAATGGAAACAGAAGATCCTGTGGAGGACACCAGTACAGGTAAAGTTGACGGTGTTTGAAGAGAGTATTGAAAGAAAGAAGGGAAATATGAAGTGGAAGACATATTGAAACGGATGAAACGAGGACAAGGGTGGAGCTATTTTATATAGTGGGCGGGGTATGACAGAACCACATGGGAACCATATTCTTATGTTAAGGGAATTTTAGGGACAGGTGAATTTTCTGTTGAGAGAGTGAGCATCACAAAAACTTAGTTGTATATAGTAAGGTGATCAGCAGCATGTGTGTTATGAAACTATTCCTGTCAATGACACTAGTTTACGTCTTCCAAAATTAATAATTGAATTAGTTACAAAAGGTTATTTCACCATTTCACCACTTTCAAGTATAGACTCATCGCTTTTTCCAAAGTGGTTTTAGAGCGGATTAATTCTGAGAAATGCAATTAATGTCAAAAAGGTTAAATTTCAGCGTCACCATTTAGGCCAATGAACCTAGAATAATGTTATTCGAATGATTATTATGCAATTCATATATATATGACTAATAAAATTTGAAAATCATTACTATAATCTATTTCTGTTATTCATCTGACTGAGATCCCGGCAATGCTAATCAATTAAACTTGAATAAACTTATGAACTCTACTCCTGGACTCGTGTTATTTCTCTGGCTAGCCCATACTCAAGTAACAGCACGCAGTAACGGAAACTAGAATCGAGAAGCCTAGCATAAAGCAAGAAATATAGTATAAGATATGTTTTATTTTGAAATGTTATTGTTTTTGGCAATGGATTTTACAGTTCGAATATGATAGTATACTTTCTTTGACTAGCATGATACTTTGGTATTATGTGCATGTTTCACAATTAATGTCTTGGCCCTTTAGTTATAGAAAAGGTGTTTATTTCTCTTTCAAATAACATGAATGATAACCACTGGTTTTCCATCCATTGAATTTACTCACAGTTGCACACTTGACCTGTTGACTATGACTATGTATTATCAGTAATTAAAGTAAGTAGAGGGAATAAGGATATCAGAGGTTTTGTAGTCAAATACTATGCAAACGATTGGTTGTTCCCAATAAATACGAATTGACAACGATGAGGCTCACGGGAAGGTCATAGAGTACTGGCAAGTACCTAGTAACTAGCTACGTGCCAGGCTAGTTATCAGGTTATTTTAGCATCAAAATTATCAGGTTAGAGAGGCCTACCAATAATGAATTTTTTACTGCAACGCGAAAAAACTAATGTGAGCCCATTTACTAGTGAAAACCTCTGACTATGATGATCGTGACCGGATACTTCGATGGGAGCAGTGTAGTGGTGTTAATGCAGCGCCTGACAACTTCAACGTTTCAAGTTACCGAACTCAATATTTCACGTCAATCAATTTATTATCGCCCATCGCAAGTCAGAATGTTCAGATAAAACTCTATCAGCGCTGTACATTATTAACAATGCTACCGATTTATTGACACTTGATCAATTTAAATCGAGGAGATATCGCATATTATCTTCAGTAATACTATCATCCGCAAAATAAAGTGTCTTTAACAAGTTCGACAGCCTCAACTCTCTCATGTTGTTGTTTTTACTCCGGTTTGAGTGGTTTTGGCAGTTTTTGCCATGTACCAACCAAAACTCTTTCAACACGAGAGACCGGTATCTCGGTCTGGGCGCCGTGGTTATATTTTGACTGCGATTGGCCACTAGAAGGGATTCCATGACGTTGCCAAATTAATGTGCAAGCATTATTTCCCGTTCCCAATCGGTTTTCTCAGTAAATGCAGGAGCATTTGACCTCGCCTATCGTTTCGATGACCGAAAATAGCGAAAAGTGACATCAAGTCTGAGGCGTCCGTTGAGGAGTTTTTGAATGATATCTGAGGTTTTGACCTTGTAGAAGTCAACGATCTTGTGCGAGAATGTAAATTCAAGCGCTTGGGGAGGTTCGACTAAGGTTAATGTCCATAAGCTCTGCTGAAATGATGGCCTTGTTTCACCGCCCATCTAGCCAGTCAGAAGAGGACATTGGCAGGCTACCCGCAGCCACCCAATGTCTCCCATAACCAAGATATTAAGCCCCACACCCACCTCCATTTCTTCCACACTTCCACACTTCCACAAACTCACACTCTCTATCGCCCTGAGCTCTTGTCATCTAATTAATTGACCAAGGAGTCCCTGTCGATGTAAAACAGCACAACTTTACATCGTTTTGAATTAGTGACACACTACCTGTTACTTTTGTTAGTCAGCTGGAGGTTTCTAGCAAGAGGATCGTTCACCAGTTGAAGGTGACAACCTTTATTTATTATCAATCCACAAAAAAAAGACATCCGAACAATTGTCGTCAGCGTATAAAAAATATGCGTATAGAGATTATGGGCAAGCACTAGACCAGCTTATTGTGCCATATATTGATACTAAAATATAATATATTTCATATTTCTTGTAAAACAAATAACAGTGAAAACATCCACATTAATACCAATATCATCACAGCAACTTTCGGCCAGCGATGGTTGACAACTGAATCGTTTTCGAAGCGACCAATACCCATTGGTCAGTCTTGCCGCGCTCATGGATAATTTTAGAAATTGCCCGCAATGCTCACTGCGCGGACAATCGGTCACCAGCGCAGTATATACTGGTCGCTGCGATTCGCATCGGGTGGTTTTAGCCGGGGTTTTCTTTCAATAAGTGGCCAACTTCTTATTATTTAAAAATCCAAGTAAAGGCACGAATGAACTGCACACAATTCAAACCATGGGTTGTATAGTGTGCCTGCATGACGAGAGTATTTAACAATAAACTTGTATGTATGTATGTATGTATGTATGTATGTATGTATGTATGTATGTATGTATGTATGTATGTATGTATGTATGTATGTATGTATGTATGTATGTATGTATGTATGTATGTGTATGTATGTATGTATGTGTATGTGTATGTATGTATATGTATGTATGTATGTATGTGTATGTATGTATGTATGTATGTATGTATGTATGTATGTATGTATGTATGGGTATGTATGTATGTATGTATGTATGTATGTATGTATGTATGTATGTATGTATGTATGTATGTATGTATGTATGTGTATGTATGTATGTCTGTATGTATGTATGTATGTATGTATGTATGTATGTATGTATGTATGTGTCTGTATGTCTGTATGTATGTCTGTATGTATGTCTGTATGTATGTATGTATGTATGTATGTATGTATGTATGTCTGTATGTATGTATGTATGTCTGTCTGTGTGTGTGTATGTATGTATGTATGTGTGTGTCTGTATGCATGCATGCATGCATGCATGCATGCATGCATGCATGCATGCATGCATGCATGTATGTATGTATGTATGTATGTATGTATGTATATGTATGTATGTATGTATGTATGTATGTATGTATGTATGTGTATGTATGTATGTATGTATGTATGTATGTATGTATGTATGTATGTATGTATGTATGTATGTATGTATGTATGTATGTATGTATGTATGTATGTATGTATGTAAATGTGACTGCCTACCTCGAGAATCCTGAAAATGAAGTAATGTACGAACAAAGATTTGACTGCTGCACACTGTGTTATTTAATGGCCTTTTCAGCCCAGTGTCGTACTGCCAGACTTAAAACACTGAAAGTACAAGACAAAGTAAAGTTACAGACGCGAAGTAGCTCCCAAGGGCAACATGTATTCATACATATCCACTTGGGTTAGCGCCTAGGTCGGTTAAATTTGGAATTCGGTAGAAATGGGATGTGGGGGATGGGTTGGGTTTATGGGGTGGTACTGGGCGGCAACCTGCAATTAGGCAGTTGACTGGGGATTTAGTTACGTATAGATGAGTGGATACGGGGGAGAGCGGGGTGGGGTTCATAATCAATGATGCGGTGTTGATTGTGGAATGGGTCTTAAGGTACCTTATAAACTGTTTAGGTCATATCGGGACAAGGACACCTGAGATAATGAGATGAACTACAGGTGAAACATTTCGCTGGCGCAGGTCGGGATTGAACCCTCGACATGTTGGTCTGAGGTTTAGGGCGCTACCACAAGTCCATGGTAGTCTCCCTGGTCATTACCAAGGAAAAATGCGAAAAAAATCACAGAACCGCAACTGTAATCAAATTCTAACACTAGCCCATTTTGACCTCTTGTGAGATTCGGGTCACGGTACTTGCTCAGAATAAGTAAAAGAGATATGTGCAGTATGCTTGTGGAAACATTTTGATGCCAATCCAGTGTTCTCAATATGCACCGGCGGCCAGAGCTTTTGATGTCAGTGAGTCTTACTGCTTCTCAATGGGTTCCTTTCATTTGTCTATCCATTTTTGACACACAAAACCAGCTGTTATGCTAATTCGTGGTATTTCTGAATTTGTGTTTCAGAAAAGTGCAAAGGAGGTCGCTTGTTGGATACTGACTACCTAATTCACGTATACACAGCAGTGTACTTATATTTTAGTGTTTTACACCAAGAACCCAGTAACATTTTGAAGGATTACGACATCTTTCATAGCATATTTAAAGCTCATGCAAAATGCTATTTTGAAGGGAATGAGCGGCATTTGTGATACATGTCTCTGGAACCACAGGTTATACATTCTGTAAGTAACATAATACTGAATTTGCAGTACTTCTTAGCAAGATGGTGTGTTCACTGATCAGCTCAAACACTAACCAACTCTACCACTTACCAAAGGTTAACTGGACTCTTGATTAAATTTTTTATTCATTCATTTTATATAACCACTTAATATATATATATATATATATATATATATATATATATATATATATATATATATATATATATATATATATATATATATATATATATATATATATATATATATATATATATATATATATTGCAAGGGCACGAGCAATATTTACTATGTGATGAACAGAGAAAGTCTGTTCTATCCACAAAATCTCCAATTAATTAATAATAACATTAAATGAATGAAAGCATTAGATAATACACCCTATTACTGCAATACCTAGTGTGAGAGGAGGGTAAGGATGTGGAAGTGTTTGGAGGGCGGGGTTGTGAGCGAAAAAAAACATTGCGTGCTGTGAATGTCTACACCCGAGAAATCTCATCTATATCCATCTATGATCACACTATAGGTGGACAACCCTGTAAATATTTGATTGTATTCATTGGCACGCACCGCCGCCGTATCACAGGAATCGGATATTTATGGCCATATTAGTGCCCCATAGATTTGTATACCCATAACAACGAAATCAGTCTGCGAACGCTTGTGGTGTTGGGGGGCCTTATGGGTGCATGATTTGTGCTTTTGTTTTCTAATATGTTGATTTGAAAGTAAGGTAACATAAAAGATATTATATAAATATTAAGTAGCATTTTATGGGCACGTGTACGCTTGTGGTTTGTAGAAGAAGTAAAGGTTGCAAGAACGGGAGGGGTCAGTTTACCTGGCTAGGGAGAATGGAATGCCGATCTGCTAAAAACAAGTCAACTGTGTGCTTATTATAGCAATATGATATAAGCTGCGTATCAACTATTATTTGTACACCAAATATAATAAAAGTATATTTTGAATATTTCTATGTGTTCGAGCTAAGGCTCCGATCAAAATGATGACATCAGACTTCTTGCCAAAGCACATACTGAACGTATGCCATGTTTCCTTCTCTTTAGTTTTGGCATAGATACTTGTACTGAAAGGAGAAAATATTTTAGGGTGAAGGTTTCCATGCAATAATACAATTTTTTTCTGAAAACTGTCCAACAAAAGAGAGAACTAACCTAGGGTGTACTAAGCACAATCGACCTATATGTAGCGACAGCACTTTTCATGTAATTGCCATGTTTCCATCATTTGTTTTAAAGGTTGCACTCTTGTACCTGACCGCACCCGGGTTTCGGTTTCAGTTCTGACTCATTTATTATTATCCTTTTTGATGGTTATTGTATTGATTTGATGTATGTGTGTATGAGTATATTTTGGGTGCTAAACAATATTTAAGAAGGGTTTGGACAATATTTAGGGGTTCTTTTAGTTAAAGGTCATTCTCTCGTGTTGCATCATGGGAAATATAGATAAAATTATTATTAGTAAATAGCATCTTCCGGTTGTTTTGAATCGCGCTAGATTGCAGTCATCTCTGGAACATTTGTGGTTTTTGCCAAGGTTTGTTATATTTACTCATGCTAGTTAGAGATTTATATAATCCCATGATCTTATTATTTATTTAATGTGTCACGTGTTCATCTGGGGAGGATATAAATAGGGATGTTTACATGGGTTAAGGAAGATTTGTTGCCAGCCAGCGAGCACTCATCTCTTCTTGCTGCTCTGCCCAGCTCACCTCGCTGCTCTGCCCAGCTTTGTATCTCTCTCTCCGCTGCTTTGTCCAGCTCATTTTGCTGCCTGTTCAGCATTGTGCCTGCCAGGTCAGGTTGTTAACCACCTTTTTTTCGGGCTGGGGATGTCATTGAAACTATGCATATGTTCTTTATTTTATTAGCTCGTTTTTAGATTGCCGAAAATAAACACTGTTATTCTAATTCAATAACCTTGTTGTCATTTACTGATTAAGCCTGACATTACCGCTGATGTTACACGCTACATATACAACGAGAATGGCGCCAAATGTACCGACCGAGAACAGCATTTGGCACAGAAATGCATGTGCTTTGTCCAATTTGAACGATCATGATGACAATTTGTTTATGTTAGCTACGCTCAGTGTTACAATATATATGTATATGCCTATAAATATTTATATATATATATACATATATATACATATATATACATATATATATATATATATATATATATATATATATATATATGTATATATATATATATATATACATATATATATATACCAATATGCCGTCTCAGTCGGCTGTATCTCATTGCCTCAACAGCAGTCCACACGTCGGTTTGATTGACTAATAAAGAGAGGGCAGGAGAACATATTCAAGGATCAATGCCACTGACTGATAAGCATTTATTTTGTCAAATTGTGATCATTTGAAAGTTAGAAAATCAACATAATGTTAGGTATAAAGTTCATCTTGTGATTTCTACATGTTGTAGTCGTGTAGTCACAATACAAACGATATTGTTGTATAATATACCTTCCAAAGCAAATGTTGTTCCAGATTTGCATTATGAAAACTTTTCGATGTGGCGCACAGAAACAGACTTGCATTTTCTACTACTGTGTTAACAGAATTACTGTAACTTAATCCCAGAAGCAATGAAATGATCTCGTCCGTCAGCTAAACCCTTAAGAACTTCATAGCACTCCTCGTCTTCAATCAACTTGTATGTAATTTCCCCAAACCCAGCCTTGAGCAGACTTTCTCGCACCAGCTGCTCCGATAAACCTCTGGCCGGATACCGCACGCTTCCCACATAATAATGCGTCTCATAACCACTTCCTAACAGACAAAAGAGACCCCCGGGGACGAGTATGTCATTAAACTTCTTAAAGTACTCAGCCAATTGGCAATCCTCAGTGAAAATAGACCCCAACGTGTGGCATGACAAGATGGCGTCGACGGGAGTGCAAGACGACTGATGAGGTCCTAACGGAAGGTCGTCGTTAAGGTCACACGCCAGCACACCTTTGATAGATGCACGCAAGCGATTCTCAACATCAGCAGCAGTCGCGCTGAAATCGTCCTCATCATTTGAATATTACGATGGCGCTATCTTGCAAAAGCTGGCACAAAATATTGCTGTCTCAATACGGGCCAATCATCTAAATAGTTTTGGTATTATCATTAGAAGCAATATTTACTTATTGTTACTTTTAACTGACCTGTTTCCTTCTAGATAGGCTGCATATCTGAAGAACGAGGACCAATCAAAGGCAGCGGGGTCACGTGATACCCAGTTCTGGAGAGCATTTCTGTTGGATTGGAAGTAATCAGTCAGATAGATATCCGAGAAATGCCGACTGCCGCACAAGGCACTGTAAATAGTCGGTCCACTGCAAATATCCAACAAGCGCCCTCCTTTGCACTTTTCTGAAACAAGAATTCAGAAATACCACGAATTAGCATAACAGTTGGTTTTGTGTGTAGCAAATGGATAGACAAATAATAGGAACCCCATTGAGCAGCAGTAAGACTCACTGGCATCGAGCAGTTTATGGAGGGCGTTCATCATAACCACTGCGAATGCATGTTCAGGTTTATTTGGTTCACAACCTGAGTAGAACTGTCGGCGCACAAGCATATAGTCATTGGTACACAGGGAACAAGATAATGACATTCATTCATTCATTTCTGGCATACATAAAGGGAAAGTTTTTCTATTCGGGTGTGTGAGGGGCGAGAATGTCGGGTAGAGCCAAAATACTGAAGAGATTCATTGGACATGGAATCGAACAACTTATTGGACACAATATGTCTGTTTCGATTAAACCTGTGTGTTTATGGTTGGCATTGAGTCTTTGAGTGGCGTGGAGTCTCCACCACGGGGCATTATTTGTGCTACTTTGTACTTTTACTCTTTGGCTGGTGTAGGGTCACGCACAAATAGCAATAGCTTTCAACAGCTGTAATACTGTTCATATTGTTCACCTGTTTGACATAGGCCTTGGGATCAAATTCACTCTGGTCATATTTGCCACCTTGTAGGAGTGTAGCATCTGGAGCGTCCATGATGAATCACTGGCCAGGCGTCGTGTTGTATGCTGTCCCATAAACACACCAACATGAATAAGAAGTGTGTTTGCCGCACACTGTCTTGTCTTGTAAATTTAAGTTAGTCTCATGATAGACACTCTGTTCCATTTGTTACAGGTGCTTGACATGTGGTACCAACAGCACATCAATCAATTTCTCAAAACACTTTACAATACAAACAGAGAAGAGAAACACTAATCCGACACAACCAAGAAAAACGATTATCTACACACAGCTGTTGATCTTGTTGAATAATTACATTTATAAGTGCAAGATACATGAATATATTACTGTAACGAGATCCCCTTCAAGTACTCCCCTAACCCAGCTCTCCGGAAACATTGTTACTTGAATTATATCGTTCAAAGCACAGACACTCAAGTCAATCCCCCCGCCACCCCACGTCTATTTAACAGTAGACATTGGAGAGAACCTTACATCCCCTTTATTAGGAAATTCCAAGGTCCTTTATTTCCGGTATTTCACCAGACTGTCGAGTTTGAAGATTTTATGATTTCGCGCCAAGGCAGGAAACTGGGTGGATGGCAGAATGCCGTCACTTCCATGTGAGATCACTGCACCCAGGATAATGTCTGACAAGCAAAGCACTTTTGTAAAACAAATATCACTATAACAGCTAAAGCTGCGGTACAGTGAAAGTAATTGCTCAAATCAACAGACTGCAGGATGATATTACGACAGGACAACATTTATGGCTTGGCTATTCATGTGACAACTGCGAGCTTGATGCAATATGGAAGAGTAACTGCACAAAATTATGGATATAACCGGACCACTTCTGGCAAAAATTGTAAAAAACAAAGCCATTGAACAGTAAAAGGTAACAGCCGAATAGTGTAATTGGTGAAGACCAGTGTAGATAAAGATCAATAAATGATTACAAAATAACCCAGCATACTAGTTAATGTCAGAAATAATGTAAACTAGGCCAAGGCACCAAGATATACATAAGCTAGCAAGACTAATAGTTGCGAAATAATACTGAGCCCAAAGTCCCCTCGTGAAGCATGAGTTCACGGAAAAAATAACGGCCCAGCCAAAAACGGGGGTTACGTGACAGACAAGCTCACGCCAAAACACTACGTGACAGACAAGCTCACGCCAAATGACAACGTGGCATACAAGCTCACGGAAAATAATGAGACCGAAGTCTACGTCGTGAAACATAAGCTCACGGAAAATAAAGCCCCGGCCAAGGTAAACACCGTTACAAAGAGACAAAACAAAGGAAAGGCTCCATCGTAAAGCATAAGCTCACGGAAAAATTATATAATAACCCAGGCTAAGAAAGCTCAGGGAATATAAGCAAGGCCACAAGCCTAGAAATACAATACAGAAGTTATTAGACACAAAGACCAGGTACCATTGTGAGTAAGAAAACTGCAAGTCAATAGCTGCTACAACAGCACCACGCAAGCTGTTGAAATATTTTGCAAGACCTGCCAGATTGAGATGTACTCCATTGTGACGCAAATATAGTTGCCAGTTCGACCAAATACCACGATGCCGCCAAAACAGAATGCGGGGATTGGACGCACAAAGAGGTGACAAGGTAGAATTGTAAAGCAAGACACAAGAATTGAAGTCGTTGCGGGTGTTATGTTGAGGGTAGGCACAGTTACACGCCACGACATCGCGAAAGAAAATTATGTATTATGTAATTTGACAGTAGATAATATTGAATGTTCTCAGCTAAACAACTGATGTGGCCTCACATAAGTTTCCTGGCATTGAATTATGTGATCTGACCTCTGCAGGTATCCTATAAGTGAGTGTGGAAACATTTTGTGAGGTGTTATATTGTGAAAATAAATAACCAGCATCTGTATACTGGGTCTCTATCTTCTAACCGCATTGCTCTTGAAGCTTCCATCCCTATTTAATTCTCAAATACAGATGCAGATTGAAATGCATTATCATATATATAGAGCTCTGTAAAAGTTGGGCCCCATGTACTGTGAATATGGAAGAAATTATATTCTGAACCAACCAGATATGCATATTTCCACAAATCTACCCATGTATGTTTCATTAATATAGGTACCTATTTCAGATGTTAGCTTAGGAACCTATCAGAGACCACTGCCTGAATTGACCATAACTAAAGTCGGCGTGTACTTGGCACAAATGGATTGCCTTGACAGTCGGTTCGTTTAGTTTGGTTGTATCCAGAGACATTATATGACATTATATTATATTTTTCAATTTTGTACCACAACTATATCGACATTTTTGGAACATGGTCCGATTGTCATCAAATGATCAATTGAATGGTTCTGAAAACTCGCACAATATGCAGGTCACATACTTATGAACAAATGTGAAGCAATGGCAGAAATATACAGTGATGCAAACATTGCTCTTCATTTTTTACATCTGAATTAATGCATAGTCTGTAATGTGTCAATTATATTAATTTTGCAATACATATTGTAAAATGTATGTGCTTTTGTTTATTAGATGCTGAACCAGCAGCCCAAGCAAGTACCAGTTATGCCTCAAGTCCGCCTAGAACAACAAGCCCTGTAGACCCCAGACTTAAAGATGCCAACAAAAACAACTTGATTTCTAGTGACTCGGAGTCAGATCAGGATGTCTCGAGCAGAACATACAACTGAGTATTTTTCATTCCTCTGTGATCTGTTAACTAGTGACGAGGTATAAACCAAAGAAAGACTTCTTTGCATTATAAATGAATTCTAGTTAAGTGACCTTCATATTTAAAGACACTACCCACTGCATGGTCTATAAAGGCCTGTGCTATATTATGAAAGTCATTACAAGTCTGCTATAACTAGAAACTAATATCAAAATATAAAAACAATATACCAGTGCACATGCAGACCGCTTCTAATGGGATACAAGGCAGACCCAAGCTCTACAGACCCACGCTCTTGCCTTCACAAGTTATATTAAGATCCCCAGTCTAAGGAAACTACTCCCATGTATGGTATATATTCTTCAGAATATACTGTATTGATCAGGATAAATTTGACAGACAGACCATTCCCAGTATCTCTGTTGTGGTAGATGTCATATATTATAAACAATTGTTGCACAATTGTGATATATGCTAAATTGTTATTTAAGCTTGTAGATTATCCATGCACTGCCATGTGATGCTTCATGATTAAGTAACTTTAACTGATGCTTAATCAGTAAGTTATATATTCTATTTTCAGCATTACACTGCAGATAGATTATAACAAGTAGTAGTTACACTGACTCAATGTACAATCTGTGTAGCTCTAAAATAATCTTTCTTATTGTTCTGTGTATCTTTCTGGAGGTGTCCGGGCAATCTAAAACCTGCTGCATTTCTGCAATCTTCAATTCAACAGCAATTTAGTCTGTAAAACATTTATGATCACCATCTTATACAGAATGCATGTGACTCTATTCATTTGACACTACCCTTACACACAACCTCACTTGGACACCTTGAGTTGTTCTACAGCATTCATTCAGACAAATGGTAGGTTATAGTTGTACCAGCAAGGAACACTACCTAACATTCTGTGGTATGATCCAATAAATCTGAACCACACATCTCTTGCCTTCAGTTTTGGTTGAATAATAGAACTGTTATTTCTGGATTAGTGGTGCCAAGTAATTTGCTTAATATGTGTACATGTTGATTGTTTCAGGGAAGAAAGAAGTTCTTAAGTCAAAGCTGCCAATGGGACGCTCCCTACTTGGAAAATAATTCGAATGAGCAGCGCAAGTTCCATGGCCCTTGTACCACCTCTTAATTATACTTGCAATGTCATTAACTATGCATAATTGTAATAAGCAGTGCTGGTTCCAAATGGATGTGCCACAAACTCTTAATTATGCTTGAAATGTCAATAAGCATGCATAATTGTCATACAAGTTACCTTTTTAACCACTTTATAGTTTATAGACAATATAACACATGCCCAATTTACTCAGTTAATGATGCAATAATATTTTTTCATAGCTTTTGACAGTAAAAAACGATTTTTAAACTATATTTGCCCATGGCCTCGGGGTTAAAATTGTGTTTACCAGTGGTTACTTGGTCGATAGCTGTGATATTAATATGTTACCTGCATTTCAAATCCATCCCCTTTTAAACGAATTATGGCCAAGTGAAATCTCTTCCCTAGGGAGAACTATGAATTTAGGACTATAACAGATGATATAATCATAAAGAATAGAGATTACATAGCGGTAGAACGATAATCATTAAGTTATTAGCGTAATTTCTATGAACTAGAGCAAAAAAAGCATGCCTGTCTGTGAGCTGCATTGGATGATCAAGCGTTATGATGAACAACGGAGACGCCTCAATGGACAAACAAACAACCATATCGAGCTGAAGAGTGGGAGCCACAGGGATTTATATAAATTGTCTACAGTGCCACCTAGTTAAACGGGACCTCGCCAATGAGGATTCCTCGATGATGGGGACATTCCAGACGAATCGCCTCGTTAAAAGGGACGCGTTGCCATCGATCGATTTTAAATTCCATCGACTGAAACGGCTTAATCCTGATTACTTAACGATCTCTGATCACCCGACCTCTGATCATTCGAGTTAAGCGAAGTTGATGAGGTAGTTAAATCATCTAGGGGATGCTGGCGGCTGACTAACAAGCGTGACTTACGATTGGAGATTACGATTGCGCACTCTCAGCGTGCCCAATTCCCGTTTCCGGTGGTTGCGGAGCCCAGCGAGTTCACATTGACGCCTTGACTCCCTGATCAAGTGTCAAGTCGGGTAGTTTAAAAGGCAGAAGTGTCATCGTTCATCATCAAACTGCCAAAGAAACTGTCACAATGCCTCGAAGAAAAGACCTCACCCTACAGAAGAAAGTAGAGATCCTGAAAGAACTAAAAAGAAGTCGCCAAAGCCAAGCTACAATCGCCATGAAATTCGAAGTTTCCACGTCCGCCATATCGCCCTTAGTAAAGAACAGGAATGAAATGCTGGAGCAACAAAGAGCCGGCCAATACGAAAGCCGAAAAGGATAGAGAGCGGGTGGAGACGAAGAACTGGATGAGGTACTAATTACGTGGTTCAAACAGAAGTGGGCCCAAGGCGCACGACTGTCCGGAACAGAAATTCAATCAAGGGCTCTTCAGCAAGCGGAAATGAAGAGGGTGCCGAGCTTCAAAGCACCATCTGGTTGGCTGTGGCGCTTCAAGTCACGGTTCAACATAGCCTTCAAAAAGCAGCAAGGTGAAAAACAAGACGCCGATAATCCGTCCGCCCGCCACTGGCTCCAAGACAAATTTCCTGAAATTCCCGCCGACTTCAGTGACCAGGACATATTCAACGCAGACGAGACGGCCCTATACTTCCGGGCCTTCAATGACAAGGAACACTGCCTGCCCAAGGAGGAAAAGCCGCCTAGGAAAGGATCACCGTCCTACTTTGCGCCAATATGGACGGATCGGAAACGCTGCCGCTGCTCGTCATTGGTAAAAGTCGTCGCCCGCGCGGTTTTCCGAAAGATACCACAAAAATGCCGGTCGAGTACGCTTCTCCAAAAAATGCGTGGATGATGGGAGAGATCTTCGCCACTGGCTGGCTAAATGGGACCGAAAGCTCTACTTCAACAAACGTAAGGTCTGCCTGTTGATCGACAACTGTTCTGCCCACTCGCCGCAGGTGACGCTGACCAACATCACTTTACACATCCTGCCGCCCAACACGACGAGTCTGATCCATCCCATGTACCAACGGATACTGGAAAGGACATTACCGCAGCGCGTTGAATGGACGAATCATAAATGCCCTTGACGCTGACAAATCGGTACAAGCATTGCGAGTTGCCGGACAGATCAACCTTCTTGACGCCATCTACCTTGCCGAGTCTTCGTGGTCGATGGTAAAGGCCGTGACCATCGCCAACTGTTACCGTAAAGCCAGCTTCACTCGAACCGACTGGCCCGCCGTTGACGATTTCGACGGTGAACTGTACGACGTCTCTTTGCCGCCAACCATGTCATGAGAGGAGTTCGATCGACTCGTGTCACTCGATGATCCCGTTCCGACAAGCGGCGACGATGCCACTCTCCTCGAGCAAGTCAGTCAAAAACGCGTTGCCCCAACAACGACGACTCTGACGACGACGACGAAAGCCCGCCCATGACGAAGAAAGAACGACATATGCTCGTGGATTATTTGAGACGATTCGCTTTTTTGCTATGTTCCAAAATAGTTGGTTTTTTACATGTCCCTAATACCCGAACTATTTTGGAACAGCCATTCCGGTACACAAAATATATAACTTTAATAAAACAATGAAAAACCACGATAAGTTTACGAAACCGATACATGTTAACGACAGACCAACAGAAAACAAGAAATAAGCATCATATTGACTATATGTCTTGTCGCCTCCAATGTCCCAAAATGGTTGGGTTTTTTGCTAAATATCCAATATGGTCGCATTCGTATGTATATATATATATTTTTGTCGCTGCAATTAAGTGGTGATTATATTGCATTTCCATTTGAAAGAAACTGGGTGAAATTCTGACTCTTTTTCTTTATACCCAGTGCAATATGCTGGTCCAGCAAAAACTGTATTTGTCACTTACCTTCTTGGCTTGTTGAATGAAATCAACAATAATTAATCTGCGACTGGACACAATGTTTCAATTGTTAGAGATCCTTAGCTCAAATGCCAACCAAAAGGTCAAACGATAAATCTTCAAGCATTATATTGTTTAATTTCCCCACACAAATACCTCTTATATGACACAATTGAAGTACTGAATTCGTAAGAATGCAAACAGCAGAGATAAACACACCTAGGGCTGTGAAGTCAAGAAGAGCACTGATGTAGACACAAGTGGTGGTGTTGTTGTGTGAGTTCGCTAGCAATTGGGGCCTATATCCCGGGGGGGGGGGCACTTGGCCTTATTCTGGATAAGGGTGTGCCGTGGGGTCTCGAAAACCCGTACCCGTCGTACAATGTCAAAATGGCCAATAGCATACCCCGTCGTACAAGGTATTATGCGAATGTATAAGCCGTCGTACAGATTGAAGCTGAAAAACAACCCGTCATACATGTATGAGGCCCAAAAACCCGTCGTACAAATCGAGATGCCGAAAAAACATACCCCGCCGCGTGGCACATATATACTACCTCTATAAACTTAAGTGCACCCCCCCCCCGGGCCTATCTCCCATGCTTTGGGTTAACAAAGTCATTAAGTAAGGTATCAATTCCCTGATAAAACATACTGTCGGCAAACTTATTGTGTAATAGATATCGGGACCCATCTTATGTGTTTGTTGTTCTCATTCCGAGGCGAGTCGGTTGGTCCAAGGTCTACATTTGTGGATAAAGTACACAGGCAAACATCCACAAATAAACCTGCTCGGGAGCGTAAAAAAGAAGTGTATATATCTTAATTGTGTTCTATGCAATAGATGAAAGCAATATTGGATGTGTTATGATCTACCAACATGAATAAACGGCTGGTTCATTGATTTCATATATTGTCGGTTGGCACCTGAACTCATGTCATTTTGTTGGTAGGTCGAGGAATTGTAAATAATTGTGACAATACAAATACAGTGGTTGTTGACTTTGTCTGTCCCAAACGACCCAGCTTACATCATAATATTCATACACACCAAGCGCCTCCAATGGCGCCCTGAATGGGATCCCAAAGACTGAAACAGTCATATGAACAGAGCCGGCTGGCAAGTGACTGTAATCGGGTTTTTATTCTCGCGTGTAGCTCTTGAGCAAGCATGGCGAGGCTGGATGAGAATTATTTTATGCCAGCCATTTATGACAGTTTATACGTAAAAGCTCAGTGAGTAAAGAAGAAACAGGCTAATTGTATCGCCTTGCCACAGCCATAAGATCATTTGTTCAGTTACCTACCTTTGACCAGGGCTCCGAACAAAATATGTAAACAAGTCATCTGAGTGCAGCATGCTGTTTGTCATAACGTCTTTCTTAAAACCACATGGAAATTTGGAGGCGCGGTCACCTCGACCAGTGACCAGTAAGATGTCTTCAATGTCTCAACATAAACAACATCCATGTGCTTTTGTTGATTTTATGGTAGAGCGGCGAGTGGGAGGATGCTTCCGCATTAACCAATTAGAGTGAGCACTCTTTGTGTAATTATAAGCTCCTTGGCCCGACCACGGATATCACGCTTTGAAACCTTTAGATGCAGAATGATTTAAAGGGATAACTTAACAAATTAGGGGGATAAACTTACAGTCTTCATCGGTGAAAATATCTCCAAGGGTATAACATTTACACAGGAAATGGTGATATTGGGGTTTTACACTTTGTACAGCGAGGTGATATCGCGACGGAGATGATGAGAAGTGACTGTGTTGATTGGACAACTTAAGTACTAGAGGTCACTTGGCACACACCCGTTGCGCAGATCGGGCTGTAAAACCCTCGCCCCGTGGACCAAGCACCAGCAGGATACTATTGAACAATCAGGTCGGATGCATCCCCTTTCAGAGATTGGACCGTCCTTTAATGTGATCATCTCAGTCACGGAAAACCTGTCAGGTTGTACCATTTAGAACCTGGTAAATACTGCCGTGTATTACGGATAAAGTGAATATAACTATAAACACCCTTAGCTATGAAGACATCGACAGGACCTACGCCTCGTAACGTGATATGCTAGGAATTGCTAGACATATATCAGATACACTTTATCGAGACGTATATTGTGCCCACCTCCAACCGGCGCTAAAGCATCAGATATCAACATATATACTTGATGAGGGAGAGTCACAAGGCTGGACGAGTTTGACAGGGTTTGCCCAGGGAACCCCTGCAAAGGTTAAGAAAGCCATGCCTTCACTATAGTAATATGTCATATACCCAACCCCTACCATACAAAACAAGCCCCCGGGGACAAGCATGTCATAGAACATCTTGAAGTAGTCAACCAATTTGCTATCTAAAGAATGAGGACCAATCTAAGGCAGCAGGGTCACGTGATACCCAGTTCTGGAGAGCCTTTCTGTTAGGTTCGCAGTAGTCAGTCAGATAAATCTCTGAGAAATATCAACTGCCACACATAACACTGTAAACGGTCGGCCCACCACAAATACCTGAAATAAAAATTCTATTAGTGAATTGTCTCACATTATATCTTCTTAGTAAGGATAATCGTAATAGTTTCATTGAGTGCACACAGTGAATAGACAACTGAAGCGAGCCCCACCAACATCACTAGAATGGAGGAGTTGATGGAGGGCATTCATCACAGCCACTGTGAATTCATGGTCCGGGTCATTTGGATCACAGCCCAGATAACACTAGCAACACACCAATCATCATAGCGTCATTTATACTAAGGGAACGAGATCAACCCATTCATTCATTCATGGAGAAGAGAACGAAACATCCCTTAAGTCTTCTGCGAGGACAATACTTGGCAATAAGGGGTGAAGGTAGTATTGACTCCTTGCACTACTCTTTATAGTGAGGGCGTGCGTTTAAAACATTCTAAAGCTACATTTATTAAACATGACACTTATACTTATCCGATTCACTCATTCCCAATAATAGGTTTTCTTTTTCTTTCAGAGCGCTACATCTTGATATGCAAAGTGAACAAACAGACACACATCGACAAATATGTGTTAGATAATCTGGACGTTTCGATTAAATCTGTTGGTTGATGGGTGGCTTGGGGTTCGGGGTTGTGCGTAGTCCTTTGCGAACTTTCACCAACCGTGTTGTCTCTTGTGTGTCTATGATGAATCATTGACCGGGAGTCCTGCTATATGCTGTCATAAACACTAAATGCAATGTCCAAGTCAAATAATAAGTGTATTTGCCACTTACCGTCTTTATTTACAAATTGATAAATTATAGGCTAATAGACGCTATGTTTCATTTATATGAGCTGCTTGACACAGCACCCAGCTACAGATCAATGGATTTATCTTTATGCATTGTGCTTCGAAATTATTCCCGTTCAAATATATCTTATGATTTATTGTGATGTATACTTCTTTGCAACCAGCAGAAGGTTACCGACAATGTAGCTGCGCACGACGGTAATATAAATATATACCAATTCAATAAGACGTCGTGCACGGCTACCGAACATGCGGTGAATGATACATGAGTTCCAATTATACACGATAATTACACAAAAGTACGTATGAAGTACAATTTTTCAAGCATACCCCGTCGTTCAAATACGAGGCCTAACAAAACCCGTCGCACAACAAAGGTCGAAAAAACGTTCCTCGTCGCGCGGCACATTTATACTACCCCTACATTTATACTTATCTACATATAAATAATTATTAAGACATATAAATAATGTGTGTGTCAGAATATGTTGAATTATGTCTGCATGTTCTCAGGATACTTCTTTGGGCACCCTTGAGAACAATGGTTTACCACAGGTGTTCAATCTCATTCCATGTCTATTACAAGCCTGTATCTATCACAATTATTCACAGATTTAATGCTAAACCACCACAATTAATGGTGTAGTTTTATTGTCATATCATCATGGGTCGTGTAATAAATACATTGGCTTACAACAAGAACAATAAATCCTCTAAATGAATCCTAACTTTTGTTTTAGTTTGGTGATGTCAGAGAGAGAGTTGTGATCTGTTTCATCTTGACTTATAACATGAGCAAATTGACTGTACACTTTGCTGAAATGGGAGCCTTCCCAGAAGACTTTGCCGCAGGTAGAACACACGTAACATACTGTTACTTTATCAAACATAGGCTCGGGAATGTGACCCATTTGCAAACTAACTTTCATCTCCCCGGCAGTCAATGCCTCCTTATTGATGTGATCAAATCCTGCCTTAGATTCATCATCCCAACTAAGTTTGCTATTCTCTGGTAGTGGTGGTGAGACGTTATTGTGTTGATTGGAAGTGTTTGCCTGTTGAGTCAACCAGGCTTGTTTCATCTCTTCTGAACGGACAGTCAAGTAGTAATCCCCATTACACACCCGAAGCATTAAACAATCGTCACGGTAACAGTACACGGGATATCCCTCCATATATAACATCACATGGTCACTCATGGCTCTCACGTGTCACCAGGGTAAACGTTAAGAACAAGGTTTTGACATCACATCCCACATATTTCTTTGAGACCGTATCTTGGTAATAATGCAAATGACATTTATTGTTAAATAGTTGCCATGAATAACTATGGCTAAACATTTGACAGCAGCGGTCCAGTTGCATCAGTCTCACCTGACAGCGACTGAAGATGTCACTGGTAGCGACCTTGACATTGAAGTGGGAGAGCACCTGGGTCAGTTATCACGAGGACGACCTTGAATTGCATTCATACAGCCACTTTCACCCACCTGCGACCTCAACTGAAAAAAAAATCAAAATAACACCTGCTTAGGTAATGTCACAATTGACATAACCAATCCTTGGTCAGTCACACACATACACGACTCTGGAGTGGCACAAAATTTGTTTTTACGTAATCTTGGTGACTGAATGGAAAATGATTACAATTCATGTCAATTATACATGAGGATGGCTTCCATTGCATGGGAACTACAAGCAATATATTATTGAAGACGTCCATACAATTTGGTATCTGAGTAAGAAGCCAATGTAAGGAAAAAGTACCGTACAGAGGCAAACGGCATCTCCGATGTGAAAAATGATATGTCCCTCTCTCCTTGCAATCAACACAAGGAACCAACAGGCATGAGAACAATGTGATTATAAGATATGATATATAAATATATATAATAAAATACTGCTTGATATCAGACCTGTAAGTGAAATATTGCTCCAGTAGAGCTAAGTCACAAATTTACCAAAACAATTCAAAACGGCTACAACAGCAAACCTTGCTGTGCTTATGTTGCTAGTATCACAACTTGAGAAAAAATGCAAAATGGATAAATTAATTGGGTGAGATAAAAATTATCTGGATGTAGTTACCATTCACATCCTCAACACCACATTTCAGATTAAAACTAACATTTGGTTACCATGGTACCCATCTCAGCAGCATTCTTATGGTCATCATCACTCATAAGCTCCTTCACATACTCTCAATAACATCTCGGGTCAAACCAACTCCTGGTACCCACCTCAGCAGCTTTGCTGTGCTCATCATCATTCATGAGAACCACCACATCTACACCACAGCATCTCAGGTGTTTGCCCAGCCCCTGGAGCATGGTATCACACACCACACGCAGCTGCCGTGGAGCCACAGAATCACCCCTCACTGGCTCAGGGTTGCCTGGCTCACGAGTCTGGAAATCAGACTGGTGAGGTCAACAGTAAAACACCGTGATGAAGTCATGGTGAATACATTAAGACATGCTGCATGTGAACAAATGTGGTGTCATCTGTGTTGAACCTGACCTCTACTTTCAGGTGGGTGTCTTAGACTCACAACATCACTACCAGGTTGATGTCTTAAACTCACATCACATGATGTCATGAATTCACAACACCATGTGGATTTCATTAATTCATGACATCACAAACAGGTCGATGTCATAGCCACACAACATCACTGAAGGGGGGTTGTCACTCAAAGAGTAATCAGTCCAACCTGATCAGGCTGTCTCCTGTCTGACACCCTCTGTCGTTTCCTCTCCATTCGAGACTTGTCCACCTTCACCTTAGTCGGACGGAGAGGCTTAAAGTCGACAGGGAGGTTGTGCTTCTCGGCAACTGATTTCAGCGACTTGTAAACTTGGAGTAGGCCGAAGGCATCCAGTGCTGTGAGCAGCTACAGTAAGGGATGAAGACGTGAATTAGATGTGCATGTGCTTAAGGATGACATAATAGTGAGGACGGGCTGGGCACAGTGAAAAAGAGGGCGATAGGGATATAGATAGAGAGGGGAGTGGAACAGAGAGAAAGTGTGAGAAAAATAGAGAAAAGAGAAATAGAGAGAAGTGGTGGTAACTATGGTCTGCTACTATATATCCACTAGGCTACCAAAAACTGTATGCAGTATACCCCCATCGGCGTTATAACTATCTAGAACCATTTAGTGGAAGTAATGTATATTGAGTTCCTACAAAGCCACAAATCTCACACTGAACCCGCTGTAACACAAAAACTGAGAAGGAAACCCCCCCAAAGTAACTATGGTCTGCTACAATATACCCACTAGGCAACCCAAAACTGTATGCTGTATACCCCCGTCGGCGTTATAACTATCTAGAACCATTTAGTGGAAGCTATGTGTATTGTATTAGCATTGGGTCCAAAGTCTCACTTTGAAACCGCTGTAACTCAAAAACTAGGAGGGAAACCCCCAAAGTAACTATGGTCTACTACTATACACCCACTAGGCTACCCAAAACTGTATGCAGCATATCCCCATCGGCGTTTATATATCTAGAACCATTTAGTGGAAGCAATGTGTATTGAGTTAACATTTGGTCCAAAATCTCACTTTGCACTAGCTGTAACACAAAAACTGGGAGGGAAACCCCCAAAGTAACTATGGTCTACTATTATATACCCACTAGGCTACCCAAAACTGTATGCAGCATATCCCCATCGGCGTTATAACTATCTAGAACCATTTAGTGGAAGTAATGTTTATTGAGTTCCAGCAAAGACACAAATCTCACATTGAACACGCTGTAAAACAAAAACTGAGAAGGAAACCCCCATCTGCTACAATATACCCACTAGGCAACCCAAAACTGTATGCTGTATACCCCCGTCGGCGATATAACTATCTAAAACCATTTAGTGGAAGCAATGTGTATTGAGTTAACATTGGGTCCCAAATCTCACTTTGAAACCGCTGTAACACAAAAACTGGGAAGGGAAAACCCCAAAGTAACTATGGTATGCTACTATATACCCACTAGGCTACCCATAACTGTATGCAGTATACCCCCATCGGCGTTATAACTAACTAGAACCATTTAGTGAAAGCTAAATATATTGAGTTCCCGCAAAGCCAAAAATCTCACTTTGAACCCGCTGTAACACAAAAACTGGGAGGGAAACCCACAAAGTAACTATGGTATGCTACTATATACCCACTAGGCTACTCAAAACTCTATGCAGTATACCCCAATCGGCGTTATGACTTTCTAGAACCATTAGGTGGAAGCTATGTATATTGAGTTCCCGCAAAGCCAAAAATCTCACTTTGAACCCGCTGTAACACAAAAACTGGGAGGGAAACGCCCAAAGTAACTATGGTCGGCTACTATATACCCACTAGGCTACACAAAACAGCATGCAGTATACCCCCATCGGCGTTATAACTATCTAAAACCATTTCGTCGAAGCAATGTGTATTGAGTTCACATTGGGTCCAAAATCTCACTTTGCACTAGCTGTAACACAAAAACTGGGAGGGAAAAAAGAATAGGTGCCCGGCGATTACCCGTAGACGGTTGGTGCGAAGAATCTCAAACAGTGTATCAATTTCACGGATGTGTATGGCATGGTTGTCCGTGTCTGAAATTGACCCATAGCCCCATCAGTGGAAAACTAATGAGTGACTTATGTGCGGAAACAGAAAGAAATACCCAGTATTTGAGAGGATTAGTTTATGATGTCGTAGCTGTGTGGGAATGTGAATGGACGAAAAAACGGAAAACAGACCCTCAGATCAAAGCCTTCACGTACAGTCGACCTCAACCACCACGAACCGCTTTGACGGAAAAACAGCTCATAGACAATATACGTGACGGAACCTTTTTTGGAATGGCTGAAGTAGATTTACACGTACCAGAAACCTTTAAGGACTATTTTAGTGAAATGACCCCTATATTCAAAAACATTGAACTGATCCGAGATGAAATCGGACCCTTTATGCGAGATTATGCTGAACAACAGGACATTATGAAAGTGAGTAAACAAGGTGACAAGGGACGTGGGGATCATAATGTATTTTGTTGTTATCATTATGATGTCATAACGATTTTTATTGTTTATTTTCATATAGACGGAATGGCGGACGTTGATAGGGAGCTACAAAGGTGTGAAAATATTGCTTGCTAGCCCACTACTGAAATGGTACTTGGAACATGGCCTGGTGATCACAAAGATATACCAAACACTGGAGTATGAACCCACAGCCTGTTTCAAACGATTTGCCGAGACCGTATCAGACGCCAGGTATGTACGAATATACGAATGGAGTTATATGTTATACTCTTTCAAGCGTTGAATTTTATTTTTGATAATGTTCTTGTTTGTGTGTAGACGTGGGGGTGATGTCGACCCGAGTCAGACTGTTATAGCCGAAACTTTTAAGCTACCTGGAAATTCAGCCTATGGTAAATATACCAAAATGTATTATTGTAAAATATATTTATTTAATTGTTATTTTCAAATTTATTTCAAATTTATGATTTGAAAAAGAAATATATATATATATATATATATATATATATATATATATATATATATATATATATATATATATATATATATATATATATATATATATATATATATATATATATATATATATATATATATAATACCCGTCAAGTGCTGTTGATTTATACTAATTTGTCTATGTTTGTAGGTAAATGCGTCACGGATAAAACTAAACACCGTGATGTCAGATACGCTGACTACCGAGAGGGTCAGAAATTGATCAACGACAAAAGATTCAGAGCCTTGAACGAATTAACCCCCAACCTGTTTGAAATCGGCATGGCCAAAACCATCATTAATCTCAAATTACCCCAACCAATAGGCTATTTTGTTTATCAATAAGCCAAATTAAGAATGCTGGAATTTTACTATGATTTTATTGACAAGTATGTCACGAGATCTGATTTTGCCTATGTACAGATGGACAATGATAGTAATTATATCGCCCTTAGTAGTAGCCATCTAACAGATGTCATCCAACCCAACATGAAAGAACAATTTTACCAAGATTACCCTCAGTGGTTGCCAGCTGTAGCGTGTGATGATCACACCAACGACTTAATACAGTGTAAAACGAACGGAACCCCGTGGGTACCTCAACCATGCTGTGTGACCCGCCAAAAATATGATAAACGTACCCCGGGGTTATTTAAAGAGGAGTGGAGTGGAGATGGTTTTATCGGACTGTGCAGTAAAACCTATTACTGTTATGGAACTACGGATAAAGCCTCGTGTAAAGGACTCAATAAGCGTCAAAACGACCTGAACAAGAAGAAATATATGAATGTGCTGAGAGAACAAAAATCGGGTCGCGGTGTGAACCGTGGCTTTCGCGTTAACAATAACACAATGTATTCGTATACGCAAATTAGAGATGGATTAAGTTATTTTTACCCCAAGAGAATTGTGAGTGCAGATGGTGTAAGCACTAAACCGTTAGATGTGTGATACGTTAATATGCTATTTAAGAAATTGATATGTGTTATTATGTAATAAATTGAACTTAAGGTGTTATGTAATCGATGGATGTGCGCTCTGTAAGAAATTTATGTTTAAATGCTGTGTGAGAAACTAAGAATAAAAACATCGTATATTTTCAACACGTTTTGTTGATTTGCATTGAATTAAACATGTCACCAGCTTATCGTTGGTTGAATAATCGTCGGTAAATACAGCTAGCAATTGGTTCAAACTTATTCCACGACATCGTCTCTTTAAATAATACAAACAAGTCCACAAGTATTGGAATTGAAGTCTTGTAATGGCTTAGAATTATAAGTCCAGGTCACACAATGTTTGTTCATGTACTTCACAAATACGTTATGAATAGAAGGTAGTCCATAAGAATCAAAATATTCTCCTCTTTCATTATGATCAATGAAAATAGCGACCCAGTGCTTGCCTTTTTTGGAAGCGGGATCGGTGTTACAAACGAAGCCGCTGGGGTAGTTGACATGGCGGGTAATTTATTCCGCGCAAACACTCCGCGCACAGTAGCTCGAGTGAAAGCGTCTTTTTGTAAGAGCTCGTGTAATTGTCTGGTATCCATTGTTAGGCAGCGTAATCGAACAGAACGTTACGGTTTCGGTCAATTTGAATCATATTTTCAAATTCGGCATACACAATGACATTAATGGTACGTTCTAGGGCCGTGCCAAAACGCATTTCCAAGTGCACGTTTCCTTGTTTCAACAAATTAAAATGAGTGCCGCTATCACCCAGGGTCAGATCAAAAGCGAATAGTGTATAGCCATTGGGATAATCACTCCAACTTATGGCATTGCCTTCGTCTTGATAGAGAATAAATTAGCATAACTGCGGGTGTATATATGGTGATTAAAATCGGGCTGTAATGGTTTTGCGGGCACTTGTTGTCCGTCAACGTACAGAGCTAAAAATGTGAGGTCGTTATGCTTAAAGTTGAAGGGGTTCTGAGTGTAATCACCATTGAACGCCCTATTATCAACACTTCCGACTACAATTCGTTTGGGTAACTGACCCAAAAATAAATTTTCTTGATTGATCGTCATAGCTCCTTGAGATGCAGAAAACACTTTGGTTTCTATGCGTCTTATGGGGTATTTAGCTGGGCTTCGTTCTAAAGCCTTAATGTGAGCTAGTAGCACGGTGGGGTTCAACTTTATTTTGCGTACGAATAAGGTCGAGGATTGCAGAACTATTTTAGGGGCAAATCCATCTGCAGGATTGGCCATAAGGGCAAAGCTGTCACCGCTGCGTACTAATCGCAACTTCAAATCTACGCCGTTTAATAAATAGCATTCTTGACTAAATAAATCTAAATGTAATTTGCCCATCATATCCACAATGCGACTCTCTTGAGCTCGTTCCTTTCAAGCTATCATCCCCTTGTTGTGAGTACTACCCATGGCGTCCATGTGTTTTGGGGTGTCTTTGTACCATAAACTAGCTGTTAACTGAGAGTTTTTGGCTTCCGAACCATAGCTCAATAGCGTTTCCATATAAGCGCGATACGGGTATGTGTTTGTCGAGGAGGACACAAGTTTTTCGTTGAGAGAGACATCGACTTGGGAAAAGAGTGAGTGTAACCAGAGGTTAACGGGTGCTACAGCACTGTCAGCCTCCAAAACCTCCCCATCCTTTTTCACCACTTTGGCATTCACTTGTAAATACGTGTTGTTCAGATCGATATAATCATCACCCGAGCCACTGATGTAGAATTCGACTGGACCCGAACCTAAAGCAGCTACCGGATGGAATTTGATCCACGATCCATGATCGACACTGCTTTGAGTTGGGGGAATCGAAAATAGGTCTAATTCACTTTTGACACAGGGACAAGATTGGGGGTGTACCAGTGCCATGATCTAGCCGAAAATATCCTTTGGCAACCTCCGAATTGTTCCACGACGACGGCGTGAACTACTGTTCCTACCTCGTGCGAATCGTTTTATAGAGACTGGTGGTTGGTGAAGCGGTTGTTTGGGTGGAACTATTTGATCGAACACTTCCTCTCCGGTTTGTAACAATCGTTTCTTAGCCGACTGTTTCAGAGACTTCCATCCCAACAAATCTCCAACCACCCTCCTGTTTTCAAGGCGTGTTTTTTAACGACAGTTAAAACCTTTCGAACCAGCGATAACACCATTTTAGCCAGACCACCAACCACATTACCAAGGCCATGTCCACGCTGACTCCTGGCACCGGAAAACACGGGGAGCCCTCCACCTGCTTGGTTCAGGTAATACGGGGTTTAAATATCAGCCATGGGTTTCAAAATATAGCTTTCTTGGTTTTACGGAAATGTAACGTCACTGTCACTTTACCAGATTCGAATGGAATGGGTCGACCCGTGTCATCTCTTATATTGATTTCTATAGTAGAAAAAGTCTTGGTGGCTATTGGGTAATAAAATATCTTTTTATACGTGGAGTTGATCAACTGCCAGCGACGATCGTGATCGATTGGAATAATACGCAGAAGGGGAACCACGGTGTTTCCTACCACCTGAGCTTCGATGAGATTACAATAGACATTAAGTCCGTACAAGCCTCGATCAGGGTCAACAACGTGCTCACCGACTTGACTGTTCTCAAAAATCCCCATTTCAAAGCCGAGTCTTTGGCGCAACCCCTCGTCCACGTAAACTATAACTGACTCATTGTCTAGGATCATACTTGCTGTCTGTCGTGTTTGATTGTAGGTGAGACGCACTCGCTCCTCATTTTGCTCCTTTAACTTGTCTGCAAAGGCTTCTATCAACGATCCGGTCGTATAAAAACCAGGGGTAATGTGAAAATATTTGGGACGGGCCTCTGCAAATTCACTCACAATGTCATATCGCTCACTGCAACAGATATCCGGGGGGAGATTGAGCGCACCAGCCACGCGATCCATGACGACCAACCCCTCGTCCTCAGTAACATTGTACCACGTGTAAGGGTACTGAATTTCCGCTACTCCCACTTCCCAAGCCCCTTCCAACTGTACAGCTTTGGGGAGTCGAGTTAAGTAACGTGTCAACGTGTTAGTTGGGGTGATAATTCATTGAACTGTTGGAAGGTAGGGTCAGAAAGAAACTCATGATGGTGATGCCATGAGACTCAAATTAAGCTCTTCTTGGTTTCACGAAATGTAAAGTCACCATCACATGTCCGTCTTCGAATGCTACGGACTGACCCGTGTCGTCTCTTATATCAATTTCTATGGTAGAAAAGGTTTTGGTGCCCACAGGGTAATAAAATATCTGTTCGTATGTCTACGTCACCATTTTGTGCTCCCGATCGTAGTCTTCGGGAGCTGTGCGTAACAACGGGGCCACCGACCACTTGTGATTCAATTATACTACAATAAACGTACAGTGCGTACAACCCTCGAAATACATTAGGCTTGTAATCAGTTTGAGAATCGTTAAGGGAAAGACATTCCTCACACCTCAATATTAGACGAAGACCTTCGGTCATGACAACTTGAAGTTTGGGATCAGTAATTTTTACATTCACCGTCTGTGAGTGGGAATTGAATTGAAATCGAACCACGCCTCTGAGATGCGATTTGCAGATGTGCATATTGAGCCGGTCTATCAATTGATCAGCATTGTAGGAACCGGGGGTCAGGCGAACGACCAGAGGATTCCCTTCCAAGTGTCTGTCTATCGTATGGTATCCAGCTCGCTCATCCACTATGACAAAACCGATATTGTCCCCGATGTTGTACCAGGAAACAATCCAACTTCCCAATTACCTTTTAATTGTACGGGTTTATGCAATCGAGTAAAGTAACGTGTCAGCGTGTTGTTGGGGTGATAATTCATTGAACTGTTGGAAAGCAGGGTCAGAAAGAAACTCATGACGTCGCTTTATGTTTCAAAGTGGGGTTGGGAAGAATGTACCCTAAGCTACTGCTTAACAGAGCAGTCCACAAATTACTATCTCCTTTACCCGCCGATAGATTGTAGATGCTGACGATTATTACGGTATATAAAATGAGGATTTGTGTGAAAAACACGATTTTGGTTTTCGGAATTTCCCGACCAAATATGGTCCACACCCGATCACTTCTCTGATCTTCCATCCTAATGACGCTTCTGTTCCAAATCTCAGTTTTTATACAGCTCCACACCACTGACCCAACTATTAAAACTGGCAGGGTAGCCAAACCACTTGACAAAGTATTGTTTTTGTCCATTCCGTTTACGTTCTTAGATAATTTTTTCAACCCTATACCATGCTTTGTCATTCACTTTCTGTAATTCTTCCGCGTAAAATGTTCCCTCTAACACTTCGTCATTATCATCCTTTATCGTATACACATTAGGGGAGCCTAAGTGAACGTTCTCCACCCGAAACAACTCCTCGCTCCAATTGGAAGTGTAACCCTTTTTAAATTTACCCCGTGCTTGACTGATGCGGACACGATCCCCGATATCATACCGAGGTCGTTTAACCCCATCAGAGCGTTCCCCGTATAATATCATCTACGTGTCTTCTTGATTACGCAACGAGACCGATACCGGGGTGCGCTTGATGCTGCGAAGCCAGAACCGGTAGATAAACACTGGTGTTGTATTTGGTAAAATAACGCAACATTTTAGTTTTTAACGTACGATTAAACCGTTCGACTATGCTAGCTTTGGTTTCTTTGTTGTGGGTGGTAAAAAAGTGAATCCCCTGCTGCTTAAGAAATGTCTGAAATTTACGGTTGATAAATTCTCCACCCTTATCGGTCTGTAAACACAGGGGCTTCCGCCCTTGTTTTAATATTCTCTCAAAGGCTCGAATCAAACTGTCACCCGTTTTATTTTTTAGTGGTATCATCCACGCATATTTCGAGAATACATTGATACAGGTCAAGAGAAATTTCATGTCTTGGTTCTGTTTGGCTAAGCAAGCTATGTCCACTAAATCGGCTTGCCATTGATGGTCAATCCCCCCGACTATGACTCGTCGTCTTCGAAATCGACGACGGATCAGTTTATGTAATGTATACGCATCTTGTTCACCCAGCCATTGTCTGACCGCCTTTGTTTAGAGTTTCGTAGCTCTAACCAATGGCTGCACCCCTCCATACGCGGCCGGTGCCTCGGGGTGGAAATACACACTTAACTTTTCCATGACGTCCAAGCTTGTGTCATGGCGGGATCCTCACCAGGTCTTTTATCTAGTTCCATCAATCGGGGTGACCTACTAAATCTTGAGGAATGCTTCAGCAAATCTTTTCCAACCCTCTGGTTCAAAGTGTTTACGTCGTCTCAACACATCGTTAATCAAATCCGCCACGTTAGTCCCACTAACGGCTTGTCCTTTAATCGTTAATTCCCCTCGTTCATTCCAACCCACGTCTGGGTTTTTTCGAAGGCGTTCTAATAGCAAACGCCTTTTTTTCTGAAATTTATCAGGGATGGTTTCTACAACTTCCGCAATAGACACATCTTCTTGTTTGGGTGTGTGGGGCGGGGTATTAGCTAAGGCCGTGTGAGGTGTCGGGGTTCTGTGTTGGCGGTAATACTCGCTGTGTTTTGTTAAAATCTGGTTATAAGATTCTACTTTAGCCTCCTCCAATAAATCACTACGATTCAGGACATCCCTCATCTCAGCATCCATGTTGGATAATACGTCGACAGTGGGAGCTTGATCATAACGCCCACTTGACAACACCCGGGGATCAACCAACATCATTTTCTTAGCAATAATTTTAGCCCAATAGTTTGCCTAACAACGGACCAGCGATACCTAAAATAGGTCCTAATAACGCCGGGAGAAAACCACAGGTTTGTAATACTCTTTTCTTTTTCTTGACGTTAGTTTTAGGTGAGATCAAAGTGCGCAGACCTTGTTTGTATCGGGCTAATTTACGCTTCTGAACTGAAGTCAAGGATACGTTTCCTTTTAAAACATTGAGCGCACATTCACATAGACAATTTATCAATTCTTTGTCAGCCGTGTGAATCAAAGCCCTTTTGACAGGGGGTTTGGCTTTAGCCATCACTAGTAATGTATCAGCGTGTTTTCTGAGACGCTCTGCCATGATCTATGTCTAACGATAAGAATGGCGGTCGTCCGATGATCGACGGTATTTATTTCTGTAGGTATACAACTTGATTGGGTCGTAGTATGTCAGTTTGTAGCCGTAAGTGATCTGGTTTTGCCTGTTTCAAATCGATAAACAAATAACTGTGGGGTTGCGAAGTAGCATCCGAAAAGGCTTCTTGTACATACTTGATGTTTCGCAGGTACATTTGTTTGGCTAAGTGCATGATTTGTGAAGTGTCCCGAGGGTTCTTAAATACAACTAAATAATGAGCGTTCAAACTGATTGTTCGATGTTCTTTATTCTTTCAAAATAAATTTTGTACTAAATACAACACGCTAAGATTGCCATGGTGACTCCCTTTGGTGAATAGGCGAGTGACGCGTTCGTCAGTTTCTTCCATCAAATCATCGATGATCAACAAGGTTCTTTGTTGAGAGTCTGTTTCAAAATTCAACCCCTCTACAAATTCCACGTGCGGTAGTTGAGTGTACATTGCTTGCCACTCTCCGAAACACCACACGATTCGGTCGGGTGGTGGCTCAATGTGACTACCTTTGATTAACTCACTGACAAAGTAAGTTTTTCCACAGCCGCTCGGACCAGCTATCACGCAACTAAAGGGGTGTTTTAAGGCTCAATCCGTTCTTATGCAGAGTTATCATTCTCAGTTCCCTGCTCTTTTTATAGATAGGATAGGAAGATAGTGTCGTGATAAGTAGAACTCAAAAAGAAATTCAACTCAAGTACATTATTACCATTTTATTCAATCACCAATCATATATATTCATGCGTCTAATAATTTTGTTATATTTACAGTCATACGGTTCCCCCATTAAGACTTAAGACCAGTGTTCGGTGGTCACACAAAAACCTAACATTTTACGCCGATATTCTCTAGAGAGCCAAAGGCATAGTTCAGTCATATCGTGTTGCTCACACAACAAGCACCATAATAAAGTGACGTGATTTTCATCCACCTTATCCAAGGCTCTTCCAACGCAATGTGAATACATTTTTTGTTGGTTCCCTGCTTGACATACCCCGTTCCACATTCTTCGCATGGTTCTTGAGCTATGTCAGATAGCATCGGTTTCATCAAACCACTGTAAAGGCTGATTATCATATCCCACCCATCGTGCGACGTTCCTTGGTCATCTACCTTTTGTCTGCGGGCTGTTAGTTCTTCATAAGCTTTTATGAGCTGCCACTAATTGAAACTATCAAAGCGCATGGTCACGCTTTCACGGGTAATTTCAGTATAGGGGACTGGGGCTTTCACTCGACCAATCGCATTGTCAAACACTGTGCATTCCATATCGACGTCTGATTGGCCAGCTTCCACGTCAATCAACGATACGGTGAGTTATGTAAGAGCCGTCCCGCTTCTGAGAAAGGCATTTGAGGGTAATTTTATTTTATGTCCGCTCCATTGAATGTGCAAATCATTGATCAAATCATCTGGGTTACTAAACCACTGTGTGATTTAAAAGCGACCACTACGGCGATATTAGATATTTATAATTACTTTAATCCATCTCATCTTTGGATATGAACGCAGTTAACTGACAACCAATAAACACTCTCTACCTTCGATCGCTTTACTAAGCCCCGTATCAAAATCGTAACTTTGCTCCATCAAGCGCTGTTGATTTACACTAATTTGTCTATATATCTTATTGTCTCTCAGTTCTCGAGTTAGTTGTGCATGCATCTGTAACTTGTCTTTTAAAACAGACCACCTGTTATACGCATCCGTCATGTTGATGTCACTCTCAGACTATCTTAGCTATAAATGACCACCCACCAAATTTGAACTCTTTATAACATACATTCCAAATAATAATTAAAAGAAACAAACACAGTCCTGTATTTTCACTCATTTATTACACAATCTGTTAATTACACGTATTTCAATATCTGATTTCACCGACTCCAACCAAATTTCCTATAGTCCACACACAACCATTTGCTACGTTCCAACCACGAGGTGCAGGGGTCGATTAAAGCTATACTCAATTCCCATATACTTGATACATATTGTTCGTCTACACGTTCGAGAGCATCCGCCACATACATCCGAACTTGTTCTTCAGGTTCTGCCATCAAACAAAGATTATGCTGTCACTGACTCGGGTGGTCGATCTGACATCCGTGGCATTTTTCTGGTATTAGAGTTTCTATTAAATCGACAAGCGTGTCTGTGTACACCACCATGAGATATTCCTCCATTAATTTTCCTCTCGCCACATGGGTTCCGTAGAGCTGTTTTAACTCCTCCCACGCTTCTACAAATATATACCACGAGGAACTGTCCATTCGCATTGTCACATGACTGGATTTCGTAGACTCATCGTCACGTCTGCACCAATAGAGACTTCGACACGACTCTCCTCTCCCGCTTCTATCTGTTTCAAAGTTTCTGTGACAGCAGCTATTTCGTAACCACAGTCCAATACACAGTTCATCCCCAACTCTATGTGGCATTTCATGAAATTATTTTTCAAAAACACTATATCTTTATTCCAAACCACTATCGAATACTGTGCAAAGTATCGTGTGTATAGAGGTTTCACTTGCTCAGATTCAATCTGTTCCACGGCTTTTAACATGTCCGCATCGCTCATCTGTTTCCCAGCCATGGTTATAACTGAACTGAGACACTCTCGCGTTTTATATACACCCTCATCACTTCACTAAGCTTAGCTCAGCAAACCATGACGACAGAGGAGATTGTGAAATCACTTTTCAAAAATAGAATGACCTCACCCAAATACCGCCCGTTCATCACATCAGCTCGCAAAGCTCAGCAGTTGGAAACACTTTCCAAAAATAGAATAATGTCATCAAAATATCGCACCGAATCCGTTGTCAGCGAATAGCGTCAGCAGAATAAGGGACCTAATTTGCATCAAAAACGATGCGACTTTGGGTACATCCACCCAAATCATACACGATCAAAAACCATTCGAGTTCGGGTACACAAATATACTACTTATGCTTAATGAATGGCACACAACAAGCTACATACCTCAGAGTAGCTGCAAAGTTAAGCCCTACAACAATATATTATATTATTGGCCTGACAAGTTTGTATACATCATTTGCATACATATGCGGTGGCAACGCATAATGACGCTCCAGATGAAAAAGCTGCTGTGCAATATTCTATAAGTTTATAGAGTACCAACGAAAAAGAGCGATCCGGTTGCCATGAGCTACTTTGATCAAAATACGGTTTTCATGTCGGTCATCTTCAATAAATAATTCATTTGTTAAACCTTTTATTAAAAATTATACTTCCTAATTTTCGCGAAACATACGAGCAGTAAATTGACTGACATTGTCATTCGGTTGCCGGCTCGATTTTTTCTGTCACATGCTTGAATAGCGTTTTCAAGTTTAACCCTGACAAACAATGATATGATTTTTGTTCTATGTTTCAATTTTAGCCGCTTGTATATTGAGCGTTCAAATGAAAAGGGCTTTAACACGTTGTTGAAACATAATTTTGTTCATGTGATTGCTGCCCTGAATGTCACACCATATGTGCTCTAGACCAGATCCGCATCACACTTTGTCATTTATAACTCTCATCAATTGTGCTATCAATAATCCATATCTTATTTGGCTGTAATATAGTGGGTAGTCGCTGCACATGTCTGGTAATTGACTCCCCGTGAGTATGGATGAAACTCATTCGTAATGTCATGAATTAGACTTGGTAGGATATTGCATAAAGTCTTCCGAGAGATGCACGTCACGCCACCCAATCTACGCGGTATTAACCATGGCAAGCAGCGCAGGTGCTGGTCCATTTATTTGCCGCGCCACTCTGATTGTAAATGATCCTCTAGCGATTTTGCTTCTATGATGCGATACTACTGTTAGAGGAATGCCAAGTTTAGCGCCAATTCAAACATATGCTTATGTACACAGGGATAAGATATCTTATCTTATAGAACATTTTATTGCTTACCATTCACCGCGCATGCCCATTGAAACGTATATACAATCGTATTCTATTATTAACAAACGGACTTCACAAAAAAACACGATTGTCATGCGAAGTGACGAGCTCTTCTGCTCTTGTTTGTAATGTGCCTTGGATATTGCTGAAGTTTTCAAGACCCTCACAAGAACAGAGCACTTGTGTGGCAAATACATTTCCCTTGTCTGGGAGATGAAAGTGCTTTGTGTTCTAGAGTGCTCTGGTTCAACGGGGTTATAATAGCACCATTCAGAAGCGCTGCCGAAAAGTATAAAAAAACCAATTATGTATCCAAAGCCGAATATCGTATATATAGTTTTCCTTGGATATTACGGCCTTTAATCTGTATGTATGGATGACAGAGACGCAGCTGTTTGTCATCTAGGTCATCTTGTATCCGTTATCTAGTTAACCTCATATATTGTCCGGTGTATTATCCTTTTACTAATGAGCGCATGTGTGTTTTTGCTGGCAGACCGATGTTGCATCATCCACAATATAACATATGCGAAAGACACTTACAAGGGATTAATGTCAACTTGCAAATGAATTCGAACGGTCAATGGCATGTAACATACTATCTAAGTCCTATTTATTTCTTGATAACTCTGTGATTTCTTTTGCAGTTCGCATCTAAAGGCAAAAAATAATAACCATCCAATCACAATATAAAGGACGGATAACTAGTTTTATGCAATGACAGTTGTACTTATTAGTCCTAAGCAAACCAAATAGCAATTTAAAAGCTCTCATTTAGCATTAAGTTTGTGCGACAAAATAACGGAAACGAATAACGAATTGTTTATACAAATTAAATTCATACTAGGAAATGACGCTTATCTGATAACAAATACCGCCTTATTTAAAGAAGCATAGTTAACATGTAATGGTGTTTTGGAAAATTTATTTGGTCGTTATCACGCGGCCATCTATATGATAGCTATGATCCCTATGGCAAGGTTGTGTCTGTATAGATGTTCCACAAACAGAGCACATCGAAAATATATATATATATATATGTATATATATATATATATATATATATATATATATATATATATATATATATATATATATATATATATATATATATATATATATATATATATATATATATATATATATATATATATGAATATATATATGTATATATATACATCTATATATATGTGTGCATATATACATATACACACATATATATATATATATATATATATATTTTTATATATATGTTTATATATATGTATATATATGCATATATATACATATATATACATATTTATATATAAATGTATATCTATTATATATATACATATTTATATATATATATATATATATATATATATATATATATATATATATATATATATATATATATATTTATATATATAGTAGTTTAGCTGTTTAACGATTGTATTAACAAGCAAATACAAAGCGTATATGTCATAACATGCCAATGCATCTCTTCGCAACCATTCAGCTTGTCTACTGTTCCAGTTGCACTAAATATTATGACCAATTATTTACGTGCAACAGAACGTAGTGAATTCATTTTTGCCCCTCACCTTCTTATATAATTTACCTGATGATGTACTTGTAGTTGTTAAGGTTTGCAGCCAGACATAATGATAACAGATGGCGGTTGCATTTAAACGACCGTCAATGCCCACAGTTGGATCCGTGTTTTCGATTCCTATTGCAGACAGCAGAATCTCATTATCGCATTCAGTGTTTGATCGTTTCATACCGTTCACCGAATAATTCACAAAGGCAGCAAGGGGTCGTTAATAACTGGCTATAAATCAATTGACCACGAAATAAATGGTAAGATTTGTAAGTATTTTTTTGCAATACAAAGAAACTTATCACTTCCCTTTGGACCACCTTGGTGCTATTGAATCCGAGTTAATGTTATCATACCCACAGGCGAGTAAAATTGACGGGTCATTCGCCTTGTTTCACTCCATCAGAAATTTTACGGGCATATTTCACTTATGAAGATCCCCTAAAGTAACATGATCGGTTCGGGGTCGTTTTATAAGGCAAGGAAATATCAGCAGTGACGATGCATTGGCTGGTTAAGCCGCTATTCACTTCTCAAGAAAGTTATAGACGAATGAGGCTTGAGTAATGCTGGCTGAGACCTATTATATAGGAAGCAGAATCCGATTGTTTAACCATGCTTGCAGCGGTGTGCATGTTTGCGCTTATATGGCACGTTATCACGCTAATAAACATAAACGGCACTGATGGGGCTGTTGACGTTATGATAATGGTCAAAGCAATCATTTCTAGACGTCTACCAGCATGAGAGGATACCCGCGTGATCAGCAAGTGTAATGTGGCTTTCAGTGTAGTACCATCCGCCATATTCTTCTATTCTTCCTCGCTGTTAATGCATATGCGACGCGATTTAGATAAATCAGATAAACACATCAACATCGCCTTATTATTCAGCAGTATATACTGGATTACTCAAACAGAAATCATGAAACTCTGACCATTAATCCACCTTTGCCGACTACTATAATTTACCTGATAACTCACACAAGCTAATGGCATTGGAAGACAATGTGATTAAATTGACTCAGCCAGGGAAAGTGTAAAAGCAGATGATATCCCTTACATTGGACTCGCATTAAAGACAATTGCGACAGTTCTAAATTCGTGCCTAGATTTTTACGATATTTTGCAGAGAGTAAGCTCGTATATAAAGCTAACGAAGTGTAAAATAAAAAGTATAGGTCACAGGTGTAAATTTCTGAGTATGGCGAATTTAAGATCCACATGTAAAGCCAATGGGAATTATGATAATTTGATAATATTTTGGTTCTAAAGAAAAGTTCATACATCGAATTGCATTATATTTGACATACAGACAGCACAATATCTGCTCTACAAAAAATCAAGAAAAAAATGATTTCTCGCCGCACCCTACGGCTAGCTGTTTATGAATTTCATTGTTATTTTTTCTCTAGAATGGTGTACATCCTCCATGAAAAAAATTTGACCAGTGACATTTGAACTAAACTTGGTAATATTGTGCAGTGGTATATGTACTATGAGCAGAAGTTAAAAAAATAATAGGTCCAGGTAGTCTATGGGAAGCCACAATGGCTTTTCGGTTGTATTCCCTGAGTGCGGTGTATTACAATATTCGAACCTCCATAAAAAGAAATTGACCAGTGACATTTGAACTAAACTTGGTAATATTGTGCAGTGATATATGTACTATGAGCAGAAATTAATAAAAATTATAGGTTCACGTAGTTTATGGGAAGCCACAATGTGTTTTCGGTTGTATTCCCTGAGTGCGGTGTATTACAATATTCGAACCTCCATAAAAAGAAATTGACCAGTGACATTTGAACTAAACTTGGTAATATTGTGCAGTGGTAAATGTACTTTGAGCAGAAGTTAAAAAAATAATAGGTCCAGGTAGTCTATGGAAAGCCACAATGGGTTTTCGGTTGTATTCCCTGAATGCGGTGTATTACAATATTCGAACCTCCATAAAAAAAAATTGACCAGTGACATATGAACTAAACTTGGTAATATTGTGCAGTGGTATATGTACTATGAGCAGAAGTTAAAAAAATAATAGGCCCACCTAGTCTATGGAAAGCCACAATGGGTTTTCGGTTGTATTCCCTGAGTGCTGTGTATTACAATATTCGAACCTCCATAAAAAGAAATTGACCAGTGACATTTGAACTAAACTTGGTAATATTGTGCATTGGTATATGTACTATGAGCAGAAGTTAAAAAAATAATAGGTCCAGGTAGTCTATGGGAAGCCACAATGGGTTTTCGGTTGTATTCCCTGAGTGCTGTGTATTACAATATTCGAACCTCCATAAAAAAAATTGACCAGTGACAATTGAACTAAACTTGGTAATATTGTGCAGTGGTATATGTAATCTGAGCAGAAGTGAAAAAAATAATAGGTCCACGTAGTCTATGGAAAGCCACAATGGGTTTTCGGTTGTATTCCCTTAGTGCGGTGTATTACAATATTCGAACCTCCATAAAAAAAATTGACCAGTGACATTTGAACTAAACTTAGTAATATTGTGCAGCGGTATATGTACTCTGAGCAGAAATTAAAAAAATAATAGGTCCAGGTAGTCTATGGGAAGCCACAATGGGTTTGCGGTTGTATTCCCTGAGTGCGGTGTATTACAATATTCGAACCTCCATAAAAAGAAATTGACCAGTGACATTTGAACTAAACTTGGTAATATTGTGCAGTGATATATGTACTATGAGCAGAAATTAAAAAAAATTATAGGTTCACGTAGTTTATGGGAAGCCACAATGTGTTTTCGGTTGTATTCCCTGAGTGCGGTGTATTACAATATTCGAACCTCCATAAAAAGAAATTGACCAGTGACATTTGAACTAAACTTGGTAATATTGTGCAGTGGTAAATGTACTTTGAGCAGAAGTTAAAAAAATAATAGGTCCACGTAGTCTATGGAAAGCCACAATGGGTTTTCGGTTGTATTCCCTGAATGCGGTGTATTACAATATTCGAACCTCCATAAAAAAAAATTGACCAGTGACATTTGAACTAAACTTGGTAATATTGTGCAGTGGTATATGTACTATGAGCAGAAGTTAAAAAAATAATAGGCCCACCTAGTCTATGGAAAGCCACAATGGGTTTTCGGTTGTATTCCCTGAGTGCTGTGTATTACAATATTCGAACCTCCATAAAAAAAATTGACCAGTGACATTTGAACTAAACTTGGCAATATTGTGCATTGGTATATGTACTATGAGCAGAAGTTAAAAAAATAATAGGTCCAGGTAGTCTATGGGAAGCCACAATGGGTTTTCGGTTGTATTCCCTGAGTGCGGTGTATTACAATATTCGAACCTCCATAAAAAAAATTGACCAGTGACAATTGAACTAAACTTGGTAATATTGTGCAGTGGTATATGTACTCTGAGCAGAAGTGAAAAAAATAATAGGTCCACGTAGTCTATGGAAAGCCACAATGGGTTTTCGGTTGTATTCCCTTAGTGCGGTGTATTACAATATTCGAACCTCCATAAAAAAAATTGACCAGTGACATTTGAACTAAACTTAGTAATATTGTGCAGCGGTATATGTACTCTGAGCAGAAATTAAAAAAATAATAGGTCCAGGTAGTCTATGGAAAGTCACAATGGGTTTTCGGTTGTATTCCCTGAGAGCGTTGTATTACAATATTCGAACCTCCATAAAAAGAAATTGACCAGTGACATTTGAACTAAACTTGGTAATATTGTGCATTGGTATATGTACTATGAGCAGAAGTTAAAAAAATAATAGGTCCACGTAGTCTATGGAAAGCCACAATGGGTTTTCGGTTGTATTCCCTGAGTGCGGTGTATTACAATATTCGAACCTCCATAAAAAAAAATTGACCAGTGACATTTGAACTAAACTTGGAAATATTGTGCAGCGGTATATGTACTATGAGCAGAAATTTAAAAAATAATAGGTCCACGTAGTCTATGGAAAGCCACAATGGGTTTTCGGTTGTATTCCCTGAGTGCGGTGTATTACAATATTCGAACCTCCATAAAAAAAAATTGACCAGTGACATTTGAACTAAACTTGGTAATATTGTGCATTGGTATATGTACTATGAGCAGAAGTTTAAAAAATAATAGGCTCACGTAGTTTATGGAAAGCCACAATGGGTTTTCGGTTGTATTCCGTGAGTGCGGTGTATTACAACATTCGAACCTCCATAAAAAAAATTGACCAGTGACATTTGAACTAAACTTGGCAATATTGTGCATTGGTATATGTACTATGAGCAGAAATGTAAAAAATAATAGGTCCAGGTAGTCTTTTGGAAGCCACAATGGGTTTTCGGTTGTATTTCCTGAATGTGGTGTATTACAATATTCGAACCTCCATAAAAAAAAATTGACCAGTGACATTTGAACTAAACTTGGTAATATTGTGCAGTGGTATATGTACTATGAGCAGAAGTCCTCTATTGCATTATGAGCATCATATTCCTTCTTCAAAATTCCTCTAACAACTGTTGTTTGCTTAAAAGTCCTAAACTGTCCCTTGTACAAAAACCTGATCAATGGCAGAGTATCTGCAAAACCCGCAACTACTTGTGAAAATTCCTCTATAATGGAACTTGCTACCACATGCCTCACCAATCTATTTGCATCGAAAGCTTTACAATTATGAGCAACTAGGATAACCTTTGCTTCAATAACATATCGCTCCATTTCTCAATAGAACCACCAAGTTCTGCTCTAATTCTAGCTATTGTAGTGCTATCTTCATCCATGATAAGTGTTCCAACCTTAGCCATACCTAAGCCTTCTATGCGTCTAACTATCTCCCCTGCTACATCAGCCTCCATCCCTCGCGAACTCCCGCTATAATTTCGGTTACAGCTATGCTTGTTTGTCTCTTTGCCATTGTTTCGTGCTACAGTACAAACTCTACAACTCTTCGAGCGTACACCATAGTCAACAATTTTGCCCGAACAATCACCAATCATTATACCAACACCTGTCATACTATCATACTTTCTGCCCGATGAGCGCTTTTGCCATCCCATGTCATACTTTAGAGTGAGAGGGACAGAAACATTGTTATCAACACTATCATTCTCCTCTTCCAAGAGGTTCATTGCGTCCTGGAAAGTGAGGGCATCTTCACTTGGAGAGAGCAACCTGCAAAACAACAATGAGCAACATTTTACATCACGCAACCAACGACTGTTCATTGACAATGAATGTGGATGAAGTAAATGAAGAAAGATGATAAGAACACATACATTGTCTTTCTGCTCTCTTCCTGCAATGCATCAGAACAGCTACCAAGAGCAACATCATGTATACTCTTCGTTATTTCTCTCTCTCTGGCTTTCAATGCCTTGTGGTGCAGTGTAGGCAGCTCAAGGGCAGACAAGAAATTACTCATGTGGGTTTCACCTAGACCAGTGTGAAGCATAGCTGAAGAAATAAAAGCAATTCAATTGTTTAATAACAGGAATAAAGTTGCCAAATCATATATTGTAAACATCTTACATACACATTCATATAGACAGACAGACAGACAGACAGACAGACAGACAGACAGACAGACAGACAGACAGACAGACAGACAGAAGCATGAACATATAGCTGTTTATATAGAGAAGCAACATACCGCCTGCAGCCTTCGTGTGGATGTCGAACACAGGCATTGTCTTTTTCTTAGTGGGGTCGTGATGGCGCTTTCCAGTAGGTACACTATTCATAAACCTACAGCTTACAACAGGACAACGTATATACAGTAGCGATGCTAATCCGTAGCGCTTTTCGGACACAATGTCGCATAGATTTAGCGTTGATTTGCACACGATACATCCTTGTTGGAGCTTCTCTGCTAAAAATTGCAGTTCAACCACTCTTCTTCCATGAACGTCACAATTTGGTTTCACAGTTGTATATTCTTGTCCGTCAGCTGCCCTAGATTCAAGTGCTATACAATCGCTTGGCTCGGGAAAATATCTGCTTCTTTCCCGGAACTTTGGTGAACTATATGCTGCATCAAATTCGAATCACTTTCGTTGCCGTTGCAACGTGATTTGTGCCAGGCCATCAAACTATGAGAGGACGCTCGTCTTCTTTCAGTTTGTGTCTTGCTAGCAAATTTGCCGTATTTCGTACGGTAGGTGACAAATTGTTGATTGCCACGACAAGAATCATCAGCAATGTTCTGAACGTCAGGGACATTTCTGTCTAAGAGTCCTTCTGTTTCTGTTGTGTTGTGCCGTGTGAGTGAAACTACCCCATGGTGATCGTCAGTCTGTTGACTACACGACACATCGTCACCACATTCATCAGATCGAAGATCATGCTCACAACTGCTGATAACTGCTTTATTTAGATTCACCATCCGAGCTGCAGCTGCTCTTCGTTGCTCTAGCACGCCCGCCTTGGCAAATTTTCCTTTATATTTCATCTTGATTATGCGTAGCACAGGCCAGAGACCAAGTTGAAGTATATTTTCTTTCTGAACCTTAGGTCATTTATATTTGAACTTGGATTGTGTCGTACATGAGGTGTGACTTTGAACTAAACTCAAAGGAAATAATTCGCCGCTATGTGCGCACAAATTTCTTTGAAACCAACTCGTTGCGGCGCAGACGCGGTCGCACCGGGCGCGAAAGTGTGCGCAGCGCGTCAAAGGTGGTTCCCGCCGAAGGAAGCGCAGTTACGCGACGGCCGCTGGGTGGCGCGGCAGTGAACTGTAGCATTTCCCTTTAAGAGCATGGGAAATATTGTTTTGAAAGTTATTTGATAAATGTCTACAGCTGAGCCATCACAATATTTTGCTTTTGGGTGAACTTGATTCTTCACATTAATATTTATACGATCTTACGCTGTGTTCAGTAATTTGTATCTTGCTTAGTATATGGATAATCTGAGAATACTCTCAGAACTGTATATTCCACAATTTATTGTGTTAATATGACTGTTACGCTTAAGCCTTGTGCCCAACAAGATTGTACATATCTTTAGAAACACCACAACGTACTGTTCACTATTGTAAATAAAATAGTTATATAACAAAAGAGAATCGTGATAACTCGCCTTGCCCTTACTAGAGGTTGTTGCTTTGGTACATTGTTGCTGCTGTTTGCTGTGCTATAAAATAGGCTCTAGGTTAAATGTTTGCTGTTCTGCTTCGCCCAAAATGCGAACTGGGAAAACTAAGGGGCCCAGACAATTTTTTTGAAATGGATAAACCTTAATTACGTACACATTGACGGAACTGTATGCTCGCCTTATTACAATTAAATTATACATAATTATATTTTAACTCGAACATTAGAAAACTCTTTTTCCCTTATACATCATGTTTATTAGGAGATACTTGCCAGCAAAACTTGGATATTTGAGACAATTCAAAGCTTCATTCAGAAGGCACACAATACTCAACATAACAATTCATTTCAATTGCACTTAAAAACACTCAAAATTAGTTTTTCAATAGTAGGATATGCAACTGTTACTCGTATAAACATCGATAAAATCAAATAGTATTATCGCTAAATACACCAAATGTTACGAGTGTTAATTGAAGCAAAACATTAGATATCATTTATCACGATGATGTATATGCCATCTAAACGCAAGTAAGATTTTTCGAAACAAAAAATCAAATGCCAGTTCGGATGGCGTATATGTTGTCCATGTATGTCATCGAGCAACGCATAGGTTACCCTAGTAATCTTAATAATTTAATGTGAATCCCGAACTTCTCGAATACAACATCTCTTTAAAGTTTATGCTCGACGTACTTACATACACCTACGCAGTTAAACAACACACAACGGCCCCGAGTAAATGAACGAATCGT